>JAMKCH010036618.1:0-14352 GCA_023653785.1 Ophioderma brevispina | reverse complement strand
GCTTCAGGAAGATTAATGATTTTCCCATGATGTCATTAATGATGATGTTTAATCCCTATTTTTTTGCATTTGGAAATATGGGCAGTTAGTTAAAGACAGTATTAGTGATCCACCCAAGATTTTAAAATATTTGAATTTGCAGAATAGCTTAAAAGTGAAGGAGTGTCCTGTAGGAATTGTTGTAAGTTATTTTTTTTTCCAACTGAAAATTGATAGAAAACTAAGAAAACAGGATATTCAAAATATAATGAATCCCCATTCACTTACGTGTTGTAAATGTAAGTGTCCGTTATGGACACTTAAGACTGAATATCCGATGTTGTCCTATTAGCTTCTTTTGGTCCCTATCAATTGTAGGGTATGTTTAGGATACCTAAACTTAGACATGCAAAATCTCATTTTTGATGATTTTTCAAATTTTTTTGCCAGTTAATCAGGGGTTGGTATACATGTGACCCCATTTGTCGCTTCCCATTGAATTCAAGCATCCTTGACGGAATCAAGTACAGTATCACGTGCACTTTATTCCCTCAAGGCTGCTGATCAAGCTGGGGGCATGACAAATGGGTGCAGAAAATGTACCAACCCATTAATCAGTACCTATAGAGTAGTTTTGATCTGGCAGAAAATGTAGATCTGTGCATACAGCGTACCAGGATTTACATATTTGAATACCACGTTTAGCCGAAACGCGGTAATTGTCGTCGCTTGGGCTGTCGTCGTTGAAGCCAAAAGTGCTGGGAATAAAAATAGGATCCAAATTGTGGTCCCAACAGTGACATTTGCGGACAGATGAAAATCGACTGATAGTTTTTTACATATCCCGGACTAATATTACTGTGGATATAGTGTCGTCGGTCGACAGCACCGTCGTCTTAAACTAACTGTTAAACTGCCTGGACAAAGTTATCTTCGGCTTCAAACACATGCTAAACATGTTTTTGTCCATACTTTTTCTTTACACTGTCCTTTACAGATAATAAGATTCCTACGGATTATATGTGGATTTATATAACTTAGCATGCCTGTCATTTTGGAGTCTTGTGGTTTGGACATTTCAAATTCTTGAACCAAACAAATTGCCAACATTATAATAAAGCAGTGTTTTCTAAAATTCATATCATTTGGTGGCACATGGCTCATTTGTTTTTGTTTAAAAGGATCGTACCTTTACGTCCACGAGACAATCGTAACACCATTTTTAAGTTGCATCGCCCGATTCTACCGGGTGGGGCCCAACAATGCAGTACCATTTTTTTTTCTGCTGAGGTAAGTGCAAGAAGGTACAATAAGTTCAATAGTGCCAACTCGAATTTACCTTTGAGTCAGTGGCTCTTGAAATGGGTCTTCAAGGGACTGTGTCACCTGACAACCATTACAATAACCCTGACCAAGACTGGCCTATTTATGTTTGAGATGTAATTTCTGTATACATTGGCAGCTATTGCAATTAGGCCTTCTTGCATTCATGTCGTAGTGCCTGTGGATTTGGCTTTTGAGTAAACTGTTTAACAAGGACGCAAGCGTCAGGGCAAACAAAAGACTGCATCACAACAGGTCTGCACATCAGCAGTTAAAGTTACCACTGGGGTCTTTGCATTTAAAGACAAAAGCAGGGCTGAATAGTGCGGAGAATTTTTTTTGTTAAGAAAAAATAGGAAAACTTCGAAAAGCTCATCAAACGTGGAACCGTAAAAACGCTAGTCAATTTACATACACTTCATATATGTAAATATATCGTTCTGATGCTTTCCACGAGAAAAGTGATGGACAACAAACCTTTTTGGACTTTGATACCTTTTATTAAATCTATCACTCTTCTACCACCTGACTTGTTAACTTCAATTGGTACAGCGCCGCGGTAGTATACGGAGGTGCCGGTTTGATTCGGCCAAGCCACATTTTTTCAACGCTGTGTGCGCTTGGTCATCTCCAGGGAAAGATTTAAAATAATCAACTTCCGTCACATGCACAAGTGAATCTCTTTGGTTTATTGCAGAAGTGGACTCGGAAATAATGCACTTTATAGCGCTCACTCATTTAACATGGTGCCATCACTACTTCCACCTCTAATGAACATTGAAGCACATGATCATTTCTCCACCAAGAAAGGAGAGAGACCTTTAAAAAAGGTTGATGTGGTATATATAAATGTTGTGTTCTCTTTCAGAACACTGATCCATTTGTAGCACTGCTAAATAGTTGTAATTGGGAGAAGCATCGCATGTGAAGATTTTCCAATTTGGTTACCTGTACCAACTTTATCTCTATTTAACCGAAATCTTGTTCAAATGCGATTTGAAGAAGTTTCTCAGAGTTGCAAATTGGCATTGCTCCAAGGATGTCGAGTAAAGTACACAAAAGAATTAAAACCTTACCTGATGAGCACAAGCAAGTGTAGTTAATGAAGATACCATGTAACAGTAGTTAAAATAGGTACTCTATCCATTTGCTTGGTTCTTCCAAGCACAAAAAACACACCCAAAATCACATTTTTGGACGAACTGATTAAGTATTGCAAATATATCTCGCCTCAAAGTAAACGATATACTTCATACTCCAATTTCAATTTACCATATTGATGCACTTGTTGTCATATGAATATAATTGTTTTGGGGTTTCAATATTTTGAAATAGATCATCATCCCATTGGTACCATCGCACCCAGCAGTGGCGGATTTAAGAGTCAGCAGTGTCGCAGCTGCTGACAGGGCCCCCCTAAAATTTTTCTCATTGCCCCCCTTGGACACACCTTAGTCGCACTAAAGTGGATATTGCATTGCTTCTTGACACTAAGGGGCCCCACCTTAACTGCTGACAGGGCCCTTTTCCTTAATCCGCCACTGGCACCCGATATAGTGTATTACTTATCTTAGAAATTATATAAGAATTCGAATGAATTACCTAAAGACTCTTAAGGGAATTGAAGCTTAGGAGGCGTTTGGCAAAACTTCTTACTCACTTGAAATACTTGTGCTGAATATGCATGAACCTAAATTTGAATGAAAGAAAAATGGAACTCCCCCTGGTTTATAAACTTGTTCTAAGTTAGATTCCAATTTGCCCGCTTTGAGACCCACCAAAGGCACTATAGGCTACCCGGATGGTTACGTACCTAACTGGTGTCCAAGTGGCCAGGTAGAGTATCTTTCCCCGGGGAGTGAGACCTTTGTCTTCTTAAATCCTCAAAACAGATAACAACAGACAATTGAAATGTGCACCGAAAAGTGCATCGAAAAGTCCAGTATAATTATATAATACAAACATAACAATCGGACACGTGGCCTTCAACGGCTCCTGGCTGATAAGGAAACAATACGAAGTTTATCGGCCCAAATATACATGGAGGATATATCGATTAATCAGTAATGATTAATTTATGTCTCTAACAACCGTTTCGGAAATGACACCCAACCCTGACGATCATTCGCAAAAAAAAAATGAGGTGGTGGTGGTTGCGGTTAGCGTTATTTCTCATGTGAGATCTAGGGAAAATTTTCCCATAAAACATGCAGGGGTCACCGCGCCGTTGATTTTAGGTCCATTGTTTGAAAAGTGAAAAGGGACACCCATTGAATGATTCTATGCGTGGTATAGAGAGTTAAACTTGAATTTGTTTCGGAAATCCTCAAAGCAGAACAGAAAAAACAATACAATTGAATGTGTATGAAAATCCACATCTGAAAAGTGCAGAGGTGTTCAATTGCGATAGATTTTATGGGAGTTTCCGTAACCGGACCCATCTGAACTTTTTCTGACTCCCTATGAATTCGGAAACTATTCGCGGAAATTCAGTTAAGGTTCCGAATTCATTAAGGGTGCCAGAAAAAGGTCAGGTTAGGAAACTCCACAGATTTATAGGAAACGTGCAGCAGGTTATTCTGCAAGGTGTTATCAGCATCTGCAGAACACATCCAGGACACCTCTAAACAGTTCGGCAGGTGTCAGAATATAACCATTTGGACACGCTCTGCAAGTGTTCTTTGAAACACATTTGGAACACGTTTGGGACACGTTTGGCAGTTAATCAGGATGCGTCAAGTGTCTTCACTCAGTGATTACAATTACTATTTACATAATAAAGCGGACACTTTGGCCTTCAGCAGCTCCTTGGCCTGATATCATCCGGAAAAAATAGGAATTTTTATCGCCCAAAATTATGTAACCCTATGCATGAAGACTCATTGAGTGCGTAAGAGTGTATCTGGTTATGGCATGATTGAACCCCCCATTGAGTGATCGTATAGGCGAGATACAAGTTGACCTTTAAGTTGTCTTTCGGAAATCCTCCAGACAGATACAGACAGAGACAATTCAACGTATGATCATATGCATTGAAAGTCCAAATACGACATTGTGTTGGACGGCCTTATTCCTTGCAGATTGATATTGAATATTAAATATCCCAACATTGCCAAACAAATCCTCAGTGTCGAGTGATGAAGAACGGTTTTTTAAAGCAATATAGCACATTTTTTGAAGAAGCGCCCCCAATTTCAAATTGATATTTTTACACAGTTACGTTGGTAATTTTAGGAACACTATACCGCGAGCGAGAATGCTAAAAATGCGTATTTATCACAAACATAAGGCGATTTGTATATTAGGCATTGGGATCCCAGATGGGACTTAACGCCAGAGCTGTGGAAATGATTACGTTTATGTCCGTCCATAATTAAATAGTGCCACCTCGAGAAAATAACCTCTACTTGGCTTGCAGAACTATAACAACAAAGGGATGAGCGTAGACACGTACATGGCGCTATTTACCCGGCCTATATACATTGGAAGGCCGTTCCAGCAGTGTTGTATTATATCGGGGATCCCGATAATATTATTCTAGTACAAAATTCCTTCGTTTGTGACACATAGCATTTTCGAGCTTAACCATTCACAGGTATAGTTTATAGCCAGTGACCCAATCATCGTGTAAAATTCCAAAGATTTGAAAAATTGGGGGCGCTCTTCAAAAAAATGTGCTAATATGCTTTAATAATCTCTACGGCGCAGGTTCGAACCCCACTCTGTTCAATTTGAGAAATTAATTCGTTTAGGCTTTTGCCTGGATCAGACAGGTAAATATATGCTTTGTGTACGCACGCCTTCTATATACCTACTAATAATACTGTCTGTCCACTAATAGATATTCGGGTTTTTATTAATTATTTCCAAAAACAGTACCGTTTCGAAAAAAAATCACGAAAAAAAAGTTGTATCATAGTTGGACCCAACAAGGGTATTGGGTCAATTTGAAAGTAGATTTCTTTTGAATCTTTATCATTTTACTGATTTTTATTGGCAAACGACAACAAAACCAGGTCCATGCAGGTTGAACAAAAATTTAGTGACATTTTGACCCTTACAGGCCGTCTAAAAAATAGCAATATTAATCTCACCAAGTAAGTCGATGGTACATAATGGTAAAGAGAAAAAGAAAAGACCAGACTTTCAGTATTTTTTTCTCCATCTTATTTGCTTTTTCAAACGAGAGATAACTACATTTTACTGCAGAACACAAACTTCGAGGTTGTGCCACTTTCTGGTTGAGTAAAAACGGTGAGAAAAAGACTTAGATAAACAAAGTATTCACTTTGAAACAGATATGACATTCTTTTTAAAAAAGGGATTACTTCATGAGAGACTCTAAAAGATACGAAACAAGTACGTAATGGTGGAGTTATGATCAGTAAGTTCGGGCTTAGATAAGTGAATAACATTCGACATACTATGGTTTGTTAGAAGAGAACAAGGAGACGTACAACAAACAGGGAGGAGAGGGTTTTTGATGGGTCTTGAAGTATCATGAAACGCAGTTCATATCAACACCTTGATACTTTGCACAAATTCAATTTTTATTGATCAACAATTAGCAAGCACCAGAAGTGCAATATGTTAAACAACATTCTTTGGTTGGAATGTTTATTTGGTTTGCCAATTATACTCCTTCTGGCATGATTTTAAAACAGATACCAATTTGTAATAAATTCGAAGTTCCATTTCATTTGACGTGCAATAAATAGTTGTATTGTTTTTATGTATGATGAAAGAAGCTCTTTATATTTACCTGATTATTCACTATTAAAACTTGTGTCGATAAAACTAGACTGCCTTTGTTAACTTATCGTTGTTTTGTTCTTTTGTCAAGTTGCATCTTTTGTGGAATAACTGCGCGAAGAACTCTGGCCATGCAGAAAAGTGGCACAAAATCGATTTTGGGTATCGCAGAGTAAATTGTTTCTGGATGACAAAAGCAAATAAGATGAAACAAACACCTGAAAGCCTGGTCTTTCTTCTTTAATATTATGCCAAGTAAGAATAACTTATTTTGAAATTTCATATTTAACCATTTTTTTTTCTGATTGTACCATTTTTTGAAACAGGCTGAAATTTTCAGGCTTTTGGCGCGGTGCATTATGTTTCCATAGTACTTGGAATAATGTATAAATGCATCTTTGAATAATGATACTTCGAATAGAGGCCTTATCTAATTGACAAAGAATAAAGAAGAAACGGCTTTCCGTAATGCCGTCTATTCAAATGAGGTTGTTGGGGAACCTTGGATATCATGTCGTTGTATTGTAAAAATTCAGTGCAAATAACAATGGTTCGGATTTGATCCTCTTGAACAAAGTTTGGCATTATTTATTTCATACCAGACCGCGCGACAAACATTGATGATGAATCATCTCATCCAAAGACGTTTTTACTGACCTACAAAGTGGAGTTAAAGGAACCTTCCACAAAACAATTATAATGGTACGAAACCTTTATTCGCTCATATCTATTGAATGTTGGCCCGCAAGCTTTCATATGTATATTTTTAAAAACACCCAACAACTTTCTTTTATGAGTTATGCGAAAGTGGGTATTTTTTAATTAATAAATAAAACATAGACATCTAAGTAATTGAAAAGACAGAAGAACCAAATATAACTAACATTTTGGCTTTATCAGACTAATCATTACAATATTTTTGCATTTTACGCTTATGTCATGTTCATCAAGTAAGGACCATCAATGTCAAAAAACAGACGTATGGGTTCGGTTCCCTGTACTATTCAAAACTGGTATATACGGGCAATTATAAGTAACCAAAATGCTAACTGGCAGTTACAAATTATATTCACCACGCGTAACAAGCAAAGCCTTTGAAATCTCAACAATAGTCGATTACCAGGCCTTACTATAAGCTACAGGAATTTGCGCCTGGCTAACTTTCGGAATTCATTGTTATGCTGACCAGACTCGCTATGCAAAACATTAATCTGAAAAAAACAAAAGATCGGACCATTAAGAAAAAACATTTTTGAATACAGTATATCATTTCAATGTATTCTAGCATAATATGCCAAAAAAGATTTTTAAACATACAAAAGGAGCGAATTGTTAAGTCAATATACCAGTGTCAAATTTCTAACTGTCAATTAATTATGGCAGTATACAGCATATTTGAAGCAGTGTACATAAGTAAAATAAAAATATATAATACTTGCACGAGGAAAAAAATACCCTTGGGGAGCAACTCTTGTAATGTTTAATTCGCCGTATCGTTTTCCCCAAAACCCCTTTGTTGCCTGCTTTCGAAAAAAAAAGGTGGGTGAGAAAATTTTGCCAAAATTCACCAGTCTTAAGAAAATTTTGCCATTTTTTTTCTTGGCAAATTGTCACCATTTAACCCCCTATTGCTTTCTATCACTCAAAGAACCCTATTTCTTGCACGCTATGTCTCTGAAGGAATTTTTGCTTTGAAAGCGCCAGCCTCCAAATAAGTTGAAGTAGTGGTCACTGTAGTACGGATCTTCCGCAATTTTTTATTTATTCTACTCCCGGTGTGAAAGGAGATATGGTCGGCAGGCATCATATTCGGGCTTCATGGACGACACGGAATAAAGCGTGACAACTACGTTGCGTGAAGAGTAAATTGAATCGATTGTCCTACTGTTCACCATTGTAGTGTGGCACGTGAGTCCGAAGGGAACTACATATCCCGGCCACACCAAAGTTGGGAATATTCATTTTCAAAACTGACCAGCTTCTTTGTAGAAAAAACAGGGGAAGACCATCTTAATTAAACAGTTCAAAATTGTTATATCTCTGAAACGGTAAAATTCCAAATATAAAAAATTTTAAAATTGGAATGTTGATTTTCTGAAAGGCGACCCCCGGAGGCGACCCACCAATTGCTATTGCTAATCGTAGACCAAACTTTAACAATTAAAAAGAATCCTCTTGTGGTGATGTGAATTGTTAGAAACATGGCATCTGCTACAATGTCCCTCTTGACTTTGATACTCACAATTTGTACCGTTTCACAAGATTGTTGAACTTAGAACGTAGGCTTCTGACCTGTATCAAAAATACAACAAAAAAACTATAAAAAAATAAGTAAAATAAAAAGGTAAAAAATAAAACAAAATTAAAACTCACCACACCATGGTAGTTTTGTAGATGTCCAGGTGATTATCAAAGACCACGGCTGCAGAATAGCTCAGAATGACTCTGTCACTTTGCACTGGTAGGTTTTGTCTTTTTTATTTATACCCACGTAATCGTCAGATGATTAAAGTATGCAAATTCGATTGGTCTCCTCGATTCCGGGTCTCGATAAGGCTGACATTGTTTTTTTCTGTAGCTCACCCGATGGCAATTTCGCCGCAAAATGTGATGCATTTAAAGAAATCTCTTCCGAATTTCCACTTTATTCGAAATTACTAGTAACCATCTGTAATTTCTTTCGAGAACTGGCCGAAGGCCGGCATTCCAATAATATAATTTCTTTCCACAATGTAATTTCCAATGAACTTCCCATGTTTACCCAACATTCCAATCGACTAAATATACAATTGTTTTTATCTATCCTTGCTTATAATTGTATAGTCAGTGATAGACAATTTGACTATAGGAACCTTGCAAATGACCTTGCACACGATTACGACCACATGTGGGGTTTCAAGTTGGCTATGACGTTAACATGGACTTCTTGAAATGCACCTAAACAAGACTATTTCCACCGACTCAAAAAAACATACCCTAAACAAGATTGTCTATTTGAAGAAGTAATTTAGTAATTTTTGTAATCTAAACAAGTAAGCAATGCAATGGGTCCTTAAATTACCTTTATAATTGCTTTGCTTTCAATTAATGTGTATCTTTTTGATCTCTGCTTCATTTGAGTAGTATCCACTACCCTTAAACACATACATTTTGACACCCTAATCAATGTATGTGCGTACATCGCAGTTGAAAAAGGACCCTTTTTAGACGCGTTTTGTGTTCACGCATCATATCCACCATTTTGAATAAAGTGGCCCCCCCGGGATGATGCAACTTGTATCCTTGAGCATTTTCGGCCCCAACAACACAAAGTGTTGTGGTGCTTATAGCCTAATTTGTTACACGCGAGGGGCGAGCGGGGGGTGAGCAGCAAAGGCGTTACCTAACACTGTTTCCTTCTAGAGGAAGGAAGGGGTAAAGAAGCTTAGAAGATTCGTAAGTGGGTGGGATTTCGAACTGGGGCTCCCGGCCGCATAGGTGGATTGCCATTTGGTCTAAGGCCAAGGGTTATCAATAGGCGGCCCGCGGGCTAAATACCGGCCCGCCCACCAACCAATGATTTTTGGCCCTTGCTCTAATATAAAGGGAAAATAAGAATTTCAGGTGTGTAGGTTGTCCATCAAGTAGGGGAACTTTCAAACAGATCGGCATTCTTGGCCTTCAGTTAATATAATTGAGAACCCTGGTCTAATCCAATTGGTCTATACCATTTAGTTAATAACCATTTAGGCTTAATAACCATTTAGTTAATGCATGTGTCTCCATTCATCTGTCTAAATCTCATATCGTATAATATCCATATCGGCTATAAACCGCGATTTGGTCTAATGCAATTGGTCTAATACCCTCTGGTCAACATTCATTTTGTCTAATATCCCATTTGGTCTAATACCCCATTGGTCTAATATCCATTGGTCTACAATCCATCTGGTCTAATATCCACTGGATAATACCCAGTTGTAAATATCCATTTTGGTCTAATCTTCATTTGGTCTAATGTCCAATCGGTCCCAAGGTATTAGACGAAATAGATATTGAACAGACCGGTGGACATTAGACCAAATGGTATTAGACCAAATGGACATTAGACCAGATGGATATTAGACCAAATGGATATTAGACGAATTGGGTATCAGACCAAATGGATATGAGACAAAATGCATATTAGACACAAGATTGTGATATTAGACCGAATGGGCATTAGACCAAATGGTGTTGTGGGTTATAGACCAAGTGGAGTAGACGAAATGGCATTAGATAGCTGGGCATTAGACCAAATGGGATTCGACATTTTGGTTGTTAGATAAAATGGATGTTGACTCCCAGGGTTATTAGACAAATTGGTATGAGACAATATGGGTGTTTAGACGAATTAAAGTTAGCCCAAATGGCTATTAGACAAACTGGTATTAGACAAAAATGGCATAAATAACCTCGCACTAGTCCATGAACAGGGACGGCAAGCACAAGGATGTCACTGCGGCAAGGTGTGAAAGTAATCATAGTCCGGCAAGGTATCATAGTCCAGGCTCCATGGACAACAACGTGAATATAAAGCTGAAACTAATGTTGCGTGACAGAGTCAACTGAATCGATTGCCCTAGTTCACCATTGTTACGGACTGTGAGACCAGAGGACTATATCTCCTGCCCAACACCATGTAACGATTTCGTGCCCATATGTGTGGTCAGTACGAAGTCCCCATCACATCTTTTGGATGCATATTTTAAAGAAAAAGATTAATCCACTCTACGACTAAACCGATTACTCATTAACTTTAACGAGGCATGATGACAGAACACAAGTCATGTGCTGTATACTTTTTGGGACAAATTACAAATATTATAATAATAATAATACAGACATTTATATAGCGCCTTTTCCACAGGATACAAAGCGCTGTTGGCCTATTATTATTACGCTGCCTTCAGGAAATCGTCACATCATTCGCTTCACCTGGCCGGCGGCAGGCCCGGCCGGCCCAAGCGCACATGCTTGTCAGCACTTAGATTGTAATATCCCCCATAACAGCTACACGATATCGCTTGGGTCGACAAAGCAAGTCGAGGTAAAGTGCCTTGCCCCCGTGCACAACACATTGGCCACAGCGGGGCTCGAACCACAACCTTTGGACATGAGTCGGCAGTCATATCCACTTAGATGCTGCAGCCATCAGGTGAAAAAGGGACCTTAGATTCTACCAACCAGGGCCGGATAATAACATTTTGCACTCATAGCTAAAATTGATCATTAGGTTGTGAGTTTTTTAGTTTCATGAAAATACGTGATGACAAAAAGAAAAAGTGATGGCAATTGCAGTATAAATCACGTTTTCCAAAAGGGGCGCCATTTTAAAGTAATAAGCACTACATGGTGACCTTAGTGTTGGGAAGTATGTTGTCTGGGTCAAGCGGGTCAATATACATTACCCGAATTGTGAGTCATGAAAAATTATATTACACGGCTTTTCAAGTTGGCCGACATCTCGTCTAAGAAAACCCTAAATTTCTTAATATAACGTAGAAGATGGTTTTGGATGTAAAATGCGTGTTTTCTGGGTCCTAGGAGTTCAATAAAACTATTCTCAAAACTGTAGGAGAAATATATAAAAGTGATATTTATTTGATTTGTCACTGTTTCCAAGATAGTCCAGTATTTAAATACAAGTACCCGGATTGTAACTTACGGCAATGTCAGGCTTAATATGGCCAAAGTGTAAAATTATTAACCCAGTGCTTGATAATTAATACCACCACAGAATCCTCAGTTACTCCTCCTTAGAACTTCCTAAAACTGCGTTTATGGCCCCTATGAACGAAACACGCAAAACACTTGACTAGGTGTAGTGCAGTGACTATGACCATTTGATTGTTCGAAATTAGGGGCCATTTTACTCTTGACATCACTGGAACAAAACAAATAATAGTTTCTATAAAGTAATACAGTCTAAATATCAAAATTCCCATGCAATTCAAGATACATCGTTTTGATGGAATACATTTATAGAGTAGTCAAGGTGTCACTTTTTGGGTGTTCAAATTGGTAGTACATGAATAACATGACTAAGGACTCATCTGACAGTTTGAGAATATTGTTGTTAAAATCTGACCTACTAAAACATCCACTTGTCACCAAAATGGTCATCTTAGGTGCTGTATGTAGCATGAGGTATAAAGGATTTTGCTTTTTATCATGTTGACCATTTTAGAAAATAGTGACGTATTGAAATTCCATACATTTTATTAAAAAGCTGACCGTTTGTGTAAATAGTTTATGAACTCCTTGACCCAGAGAAAATCTTAAATTGGAAGCACATTATCTTCATAGGCTCAAATAATAAGAAATATAAGGTTGTGCAATAAAAGTTCAAGCCATCTTGGAAAATATTCGGCACATGCAAATTAGAGTTTTGGGGATAGTGTATGAACATTGATCCAGAAACACACATTGTTTACAACCAAAAATGTTTCTTAGAGGTTTTTGGCTATCGCTACGGCTTCGTGCCCGATCTTGTTGAAATTGTCATGAAATGTTGGTATTGGTGAAGAAACATGTGTGCCAAATTAATTTTTCAAAAGCATTTGGAGATATGTCACCAAATGCGTTTTCAAATTATCATAGACTTGTGACAGGGGAAGTGCTGATTTTTGGGAAGATGGAAAAATGGATCAAAAATGGGGCAATATTTGAAAAACTACAAATTTAAGTCAATTATTTCTCAAGTTAATTGATGAGTATAAGATTGGTGTTTGTTTTTTATGGTTAGAGAAACTTCAAAATATCCATAGAATTTTTATTTTCTGGATTCATCAAAAACCAAAAGAAATAGTGGGTCGGCAAACAACACCTTTGTTGGCTGATTATTTCTAGAAATAATGAAGTTTCCCACTTTTCAGAATTGTTCTTAGAAGGAACTACAAACCCTGGTGATGAATAGGTGCCATATGAAAGGAAATCAAATATTTAGGAAAATCTCCGTTAGATTTTGCAGATGAGTGTTTTATTTGAAATTAAAGGTGTTTTTAATTTTACCTAAATTAATTTTCCCTAAACTAAGTGTTCTAAAAAATTAAAACTTGATTTCAAAAAGCCAACAGAGAATAGGTATTTGTTTATACACATTACTTGGAGTTTCAGTTTTAAAAAAAAAAAAAAAAAAATGGTGGGAAAAAAATTTTAAATGAAAAATTAGGAATTTTAAAAAAATAAATAAAAACACTAAAACAATTCGCACTGTATCGAAATCAAAAAATGTGAGGAAAGTTCATCCTTACCATAATCAAGTTTGCACTAAATTGATTTAGGGATATGATTTTATGGTCCATTTTATGTAAGCATTTTATCCGATGATCCTACCTTAAGATGGCTTCATTTTGAAAATTGTGTCGTATGCAAATTGCCACCACTTTAATTTGGTCATCACAGGTTTTAATGAAACTCCACATCCCTACGGTCAATTTTAGCTATGATGACAAATGTTACTTTTCCGGCACCGGTACCCCTCTTCCTAAAATGGTTGGTGCTGCTAGCAAAATGGACCCATGTCCACATAATTGATGAGTCATATGTGAGCTCATTTGCATATTGAGAAAAATGAGTAATCCACTCTACAGACATAAAAAAAATTATTAGTCAATGAACTGTAATGTGGCACAGTGATAGAACATGACAGGGTCATGTACTTTATACTTTTGAACAGGTTCTGAATATATGAGCTTATTTGCAGATTTCAAATAAAGGTGATGGATGAAACCACAGTTGTGGGACCCCTTATGGTATTTGCGTCGTCAGAGAGCCTATCGATGAAATTCGCTTAATTAACATATATGTTAATTTAATAGTGTGTAGATAACAATCTTGAAAAAATAGGGGGTACGATGGTTACGAACAAAATGGTGCATATGGTCTCGGATTAAAGCCCGGTGCCAACTCGACGTATTTTTGACACATTTTGCCATTTATCTGAGAAAAAGTATTCCGCCATCCTTCTAATTTATTACTTTTCGAAAAGATCTCAACAAATCGGAACATAAGTCAAAATTAAACAAAAATAACAATCTTTTTTCGCTATAATGCATAATGTGGCGGCAAAATTTTTTTTCCCATGATACGGTAGTAACTTTGGGGAAAAGCGTGCCCTTTTTTAAACCATTCATAGCTCAAATTGAGTACCGTACCCCCAATTGTTTTTCAAGATTTGTTATTACACACTTTAAAGAAACATATATGTTAACATAAGGGATTTTCATCGATAGGTTCTTGACGAAGCAAATACATAATATAAGACCCACATAATTT
>JAMKCH010036617.1:0-33205 GCA_023653785.1 Ophioderma brevispina | reverse complement strand
TTATAATCCTTTATGACCTAGACAATAATGTTTACATTTCAACTTGATTGGGAGCATTTTAAAACTTTTGACCCCTGTGTAAAAGACCTTAAATTCCCCTATTGAAACAGTATACCACAATTTGAGTATTCAAAGCATTGATTAGAGGGCCACACTAACTACCAATACCAAAGGTGTAAAACCTTTTCTGTAGTGGGGGTAAAGGCCCCTATATATTCATACTCTAACTAATTCGACCTTATTCTACTTTCCTTGCTCTAAATAGCATGGCCCATGACTTTCTCAGGACTTTTCTCTGGTTTTCCTCTCTACTTCAATTTTTATGTGTGGGGATAAACCAAACGCCTGCCCAAGGATGCAATATAACTTTGATAGAGGACCCCCCTCCTCCCCTCCTTATCCGGCGATGTCCCCTTATAAATCTGGATATTGCAGACCACAGTAATGGGCGTTGAAGTTGCTACTAATTTTTTAAAATTGGCTTAAATTATAGACCAAAGTTTTCTTAAAAAGTGGTTTGTTCTGACGTCTTTGGATATCCCCCGGCACTTAGTACCACACAAATTATCTATTTTTTTATATCAAGTGCAAGGCCTTATTTTCTCTTCATTGTCGTCCTTAAATTTCAGCCTGTCCCATCTATTTATTTCGCACGCTAGGTTCCAACCGCCCCGTTTTCTAGTTTTTACCCGCGTATCTTTCTCTCGTATGTTCCTCGTGTCCGCTTACACTCTAGCAAGTTCTCGATGTCCAGCTAGTTGCTTAACATTCGGAACACTCATGGGGGTTTCCCGTGGAACAATAACAACAAGACTTGTGCACTTTAGGCGTTAATTTATTCTTGGTGGCCATTTGGTCTTTAACCCCTCCCTCTTGGATGTTGTTTAATAACTTGCCAGTGATTTAATTATGGCGGTCCATTCTAACGGTTCCTGTCATCTGATGTTCTACACTAAAATTCTACCCTTTCACGACTTAATTTCATAATTGGTATTTTTATGGGAATTGCCGTGGCGGTTACAAAATATGTCCAGTATTTCATATGCCACATTGGACTAGAAATCGGACAGTTAATTACGCGCTGGGAGTATAGGTACCAGGCGACATTAATAATATTGGTTGACTATACGAAGCGCTTCGTTAACTACTTCAAACATGGCTAAACGTTTCACAATTCGTGCTTTGAAGATTTACTGTTGAATAATACCGCTACCGTTTGCTTCCCAACATTTCATTACTTCGTCCAAATCAATCCTTCATATTCAATATTTTGCAAACACCTACATTCATTCTTCTTAGTGAACTTCCTTGACAAACACCCGGCCCGCTCCCCCCCATATATTACTTGTTCAAATGATTCAAGATTATGGATTTAGGTGCGTTAAAGGGACACAATTGGCATGACAAAACAATATTCAAACATAGTGAAATGGACCCTTCCTGAAATCACTACCATAAAATTGGAAAACAATTTTGGGTTTTACATTTTGTAAAAAAGGAAAAATAACTAATAGTATTTTCCTTGTCAAGTCTAACACTTTCTCAACAAAGAGCTGACATTTACTGCCAACATTTTATACAAACTTGAAAAGCATGCAGTCATCAGCTTACACACCATTGCTTTGAACATGTGCTAATCCCCGGCAATCCAGAAATCCAATCCACCTTTCACTTTCCAGCCAATATCTTACTACAGCCTATTAATAAATGTCGGGCCCTTACCTTAGGGTAAGATATTCATGATTAGACTACAGACTCTTTTACTTAATAAAGCTGTACAATCCTTGTAATCCTTTGATCCTCTTATAGAAGATTTCATTCATAAGGCACTTTCGGAACTATTCATAACTTTCCTGGTATGGTGTTATTACAAGTTTTTGTTCGTTATATTAACATAAAATACTTTGACTCAAAGTTTTTGGGCCCTTTGCTCCCCTTGCCCCCTTCTCCCCTTCCTCCTTGGCAGAAGTCCATCATCCTACATACACCCGTTGGCGAGATAACGTTATTAATATTACAACACATCCCATGCTTCTAAATATGTAAATCAGGTACACCTTTATAGTATCGCACGAATTAAGCAATATTTTTTTTTTATATGGTTTTGAAGATCCGTTTGTTGAATATCAGGCATTGTGACTTGTTAAAAGATGGTTTGAAGTAGGTTAAAAGCATGGTTAAAGACCCCATCATGATCTACCCCAAAAAGATATACACATAAGAGTCAAAAGTTTAATTTGCAGTCTGTAATATCTATTTTATCTATTTTTGATTAGTTTTTCAATTTTCTTCTGATTTTGCAAATCAATTTGCCCCCCCCCTAAAAACCCATAAACCGATATATTTTATGACGGTTTCAAAAGGTTGGTAAAGAATTTTCATTTGTTACTAAGGAGAGTAAAACAACCAGTTTTAGTAGTAGTAAACGGTACAGGAATTAGAAAGACCAAATTGACTCTAAGAATGGCGCAACATTTGCCTGAAGAGCCTTTCCAAAATAACAAACGATACAAAGATCAATGGTTTCAACAAAATTATAAACAATATGTCCATTAACTTTACTTGCCCATTTTGAAAAAGCAGCATTCTGATTGGGCAGTTTAATCCTATATTCTGCAAACTGGGTCGCAAAATGCATTTCTCTTTAAGCTGCTTTAATGTAATAAATAAAATAAAGGGTTTGTAATATCATCTATGGGCTTTCAAAATGTATCCTCGTTTTGGAAACTTTTAAAACAAGGCGACTCGGATTTTACGCGATGCTAAAATATGTCCCGGCCACTGTCGCGATCACTAAGAAGTGAGAAATTGCAACTACATCAGACCACCCCCATTAATTCTGTTCTGGCCAACAGTCCCTTAAACTTGGGACCACTAGACTCCCTTACTTAAACCATGCCAATGACTCAAGAAATCTGCAAATATCCCTTAAAGTTTCACTAAATTTAAGTAAAATAATGATAATTTATTCATTTTTTGGTCAACACTATTTTTTGAAAAAAAAATATGTGACCACCTTTTAAATTTGGGACCCAGGTATGAAGGTATGAAAAGGGGCGAAATACTGAATTTTACGTATTTTCACGTTTTCATAGAAATGTAAACAGGCTGGCAAACCCACAAGACTTACCACGTTGCATCAACCAGAACTAACAATACCTTTTTAAATGAAACCATGGGTATCATAATAATAAACCTTTGTTGTGGGTATACTTTGCACTTTGTGGGCGGTTCCCCACACCTAGCAATTAAACGCGTTTATTTGCATATTAATTACTCATTGCAAAGGTAATTAATCTGCCCGAAATTTTCGCCCCAAATCTAATCTAGGTCACAACTCCTCAGCCGCTTCCTCCACCACGTTTACAATCTTATACCCTTACGAAACTCCCAGAAAACTTGTACACAAGCCTTGCGGGAAAAAATCAATAAATATCATTAATACTAATTATCATATTTTTATCATTTAAACAACCCAAAATCTAATCAGGAGGGTCACGAGGTCAAAATCATCATCAACCCGCTTCTTTCCCCCAAGTTACATCATCGTAGCCCTTAGGCACTAACTCCATACATTGTAACACAATGTTACATTTTTTGTCAATATTGACCTTTTTTTTTTTTCCCTTGACCTTTTCCCCCTACAAACCCGTTTGACAGACCCAGGGAGGACCCTTGGTTCATTAATTACATGGTGAAGCGTTGGGTTATCCCCCTCCTACAATATACCAAGTTTTTGGCTACTTAGCTCTCCAGAAAAAAATATGCCCAAAGGTTTCCATGGTTACATTTTAATCACGGACATACGGACCGGACATACGGAACGGGCATTCCGGACGGAACCCATTTTATAGAAGTCCCCTCAAACGAACTTCGTTGGCGGGTACATATGGAATGCGGGTTCGCCTGGCCCGATTTTAACAGTTGTCCGCCGGACCATTAATTTTGGTTAAAATGATAAACACCGCATCACACTGTATTTTTTGTACAAATTATTGTAAACAAATATTTTTAAAATCTTTTTTACCATTATAAACATGTAAAATCTTTCTGAAAAAAAATCGAAACTTGTTTGCAACAATTTCAGTTTTCAGTTAGCTACTCACGAAGAGTAATTTATTCAAGTAAACAAGGCCAACGCCCATTTTACAATATTACAAAAATCTACAACACATGGTGAAGTACAAAAGGTTTATAGTTCAATTTTTCCAAATTTCATATCTTTTTTCAATGCTATGGAAGAAATTTTCCATTTGCAACCAACGAGTTTCATTCTTGTTGTAATACAATTAATATCGATGCTCTTGGATGCTGTGCAAGGTGTAACAAGCCGGGAAATATCTTACTCTTAGGTCCCGAAGAAATCACAATCTACACACGAATAGGAAGTGAAATTCATCTTCAACTTCACCCCTCGACAAGTGCAAACTCTATCATCAAAAGCCGTATCGTCTCGCCGGGCCTGTTTCCACACCTTTCCACCCGCAAACCATGACTTGGAACAGCTAAGTTGAGCTAATCCTTTTCCCGGATCCTTCTTTAAACACAGTGATGTACACTTCAACATTACGTAATTCTTTAAATTGCCTGTAGTTAATAAGTCTGTTTTTTGATGCATATCCGCTATCCACTCTCTGATGCGAAAATGTCTTTAACCCTCTGCTTAAAAAGATCAATACTACGGTCCATCACCAACCTCCTGAGCTAACCAAGCATATCCCAAAACCAAACTAAAACAAGAAGTCTTCTTTACAGATGTGGCCCAAGGTGGTCTTTCTTTCCTTCTCATCAGATTATACAATAAACTGAATATGCGGTTTTTTAGATATCTAGTTTTCCTTCCTTAGTGTGTTGAGAATTTTAAGCCAATTTGATTAAAACGATCAATTGATAGCAATAAACGGTGTTCTAACCAGAGGGATCGCCGAGTAACATCCCTATGTGGGACAGAGTAATAACTCCCAATAAAAACTTGCATGACTTGGTATGCAACACGTTCAATAACATGATATTGACATGACCCCACAATTCCAGAACCCATATAATAAATTGGCACACTTTGGCAAATCAAAAATTTTCAAAAATGATTATAGGGCAAACCATTTAAATTTATAATACAACTCTTTTAAGTTGGGACATAGCTTTTGTTGCTTGTTCAGCGAATGTACTGGTGGCTTTTCCCCAGAATTTTCCTGTCGAGAATTCAATGCCTAAAATGATTTTGTAACTGCTAACTTTTTTCTAGACGGTTGACCGTCAAAAAAACCATCGTTCAGCTCGTGCATTCGACCACCTTTCTTAAGAGACCACCACTTTTGTTTTGTGATTTAACTCGTAGGCCCCCCCATCATTACGAACGCTCAAGAACGAAGATATGTTTTTGAAGATCACCGACTCTATCAGAAATAAGTACAATGTCAGCAAAAAAGAGCTTCTTAATTTCTTCTACACCAGAATTAAATCTGGATTCTCCCTCCCATCTTCCACATCAAGCATATTCTTAAAAATGGAAATAAAAATGGAGAAAAATTGGTGGCTTAAAATATCACATGTCTTAATAGAGACCGATATTACATGAAAAATAACCAGTACCCTCATTTTGATCTATTCTAACACATGCTTCTTTTTTTATACATACCTATTATTATGCCAATCCAGAAATTTACCTTGAATAACCAGAGTGAACAACGTAAAAACAGTTTATCAATGGGGACAGTGTCGGAAGCACGGCTAAAATCAACAAATAGGCAATAACACACTTGCGTCCCCGGAGCAAGAGACGGAAGTGAATAGAAAGTAAAAAAAGGGGGAGGGGGAGGAAAAAAAGTGGGATAGATGAGGGTGGATTAGAAGCGAGGGGAAGAATCGGGGAATAAGAATGTGGGGGAAAGAGAAGGAAAACATTAGAGAAATAGAGAGGGAGAAAAACAGCGCAATGTGAGAAACGGAAAGAGTCTATAAGGAAAGAGACCAAATTAGCGGAATAAGCGATCATTGAGGTAGGTCAAAGGGAAAAGAGTGGCAGAGGGGCGGGTCGGACGTCTCGGCCTTTTTTGACTTATTAGGCGTGAAGTACAAAAGCATTATCGATCTTACTATAACCCTTTCCTAAACCTGCTTGGACTTCTGGATACCAAAATAATTTTCACAATCACAACACCACTACCTCACTCTCTGGGTTTAAAATACTTGGTAAAAATTTTACACATAATATTTATTAGGAAATACCAACGGTAATTTCTGAATCATTAACACTACCCTTTTTAAACAAGGGAACAATATAGATACACCCCAACGTTACTTCTGGAAAAGCTGCATAATCACAAAAAAATTAACACAGACATAGATATGAGGCATAAAGATCATAAGACTCTTAAATATCTCACTCCATAATCCATCCGGACGCAACTGCTCCTTGATTTCAATTCTACTTACCGAGTATTTCATTATGAGAATAGATCGTTTAAGAATCCGATTGATCATTGTTTAGAACAATGTCCTCAGTACGCACGGCCCAAAAATACTAGTCTAATGTGGTCTGCATGTCCATATACAGAGAACGACTTGAAATATTCAAACCATTCGATCGATGTAATACGGTATCCACCCTGTTTGACCTCCATTTACCTGAGTGATTTCTGATGAATTGCCAAAACGATTTGGAGTCAGTACATTCTTTGATTAATTGATGTCTTTCAATTTTCACATAAGAGCTTTTTTACGTCTACACAACTGTTTATACTCCCGTCTACATTGTTTATAATCGCCAAAGTATCAACAGGTTAACGCGCCTGAACTTTCTCAAAAGTCGCATCATCTCGGACTTTTTAACTTTACAATCACATCGTCAAACAGCAATACCTGAGATCTTTTTGCTCAGTTAATGGTTTAAAATATTAATGAACTTTCAATCGATTTGCACACGCAACCCAAAATAAATGCAAAATTTCACCAACACAAACATCATATCAGCAGAATTTTGCGCTCAAATATCACATGCACTTATCAAGTTACGCTTAATTTCAGATGATTGAATTTTTGTCCGAAAAAATCAGTGATTTTTGCGTCATTTTTCCAACGATATTAAATAACCAATTGTTGTTCACCAATACATTAAGGCTCTGATCATGGAATTGTTACGCAACGCTCCTAACTTTCTCCTTTAAATCTCTCCCAAATCAAAGGCATATGATAAGATTCTACTCTATTTTCCCACTTGGAAATTACAAATATGTCAAAATAAGGAAGAAACGATATGTAATCGACAACACTAGCACCACTTGAACCTATTAAATGTGAACTCGCCATTTTTATCTCCATCCACTCTAACCATTAACAATATGAATTTTATATGACTTGCACATAATTTTAACAGATTGTCTACCATTTAAATTAACATTGTCACTTTATCTTTCGAAGTTCTCGAGATTGAGCAAAAGCATCTATTTCAAAAAGGTCATACGAAAACATAAATTGAGTAGAATCCTCAACATGTAATGGATCAGTGTAGTTACTTTGAATTAAAAGCACCAGAAGATACAATATCAGCATTTGGATAACTTGCCTCTACCCGAATATATGTATCCTCTAGCATTTCAATAGATTATTTTCAGCAGACATTTAAGGAAAATGATTGAACTGTCCCGGACTATACAGAGTAGCACAAAATTATATTCGTTTTCAATACCACACAGGTTTATCATAAGCAGAATACAACCCATGTTTGAAATTCATGTGTGTCAACTGTTTTACAGACAATTGACACACGATCACTAAGCTCAGATTTGACAAAAAGCAATCCCCCACCACTAGCACGACCGTACTGTTTTTACGTTTTGGTCGACAGAGTGTGTATGCACGTAGTTAACAAACTTATCACACAATTCGTGAGCTGACTTTGCCCAAGTCTCTGTTGAGAGCAATAAATCAAATTGCCATACAGTATTTCATAAATCAGGACGATTAAATTTTATACAAAATCCTTTTACATTTCCCAAGAACAATGATATCTTTTTTAATACAAAGTTTTTTGGGCCTTGACCAACCCTATTTAGGGATACCAATTTGGGTATCTTTGGTAACGGACATTTATCTGATTACATTATACTTTTGCGTCAGGAGGTGAAACTGCAGCGGAATATAATTCTTTAACAGACTATCTTGTAGCTAGTATAGCTGGTCGGTTATTGCAAATGTATATGTGATGGGTCCATCAAAGGGGGGGTGCCTTTGCAGGTGACTGATTTTTGAATGTTTGTCTTTCTTTATGTAGATCATTTTAAGCGTAAAATGACCCTTAAATATCAAAATGGTAAAGGCATTCACCTTTAACAATGGCAAATGAATCCTAAATTGTTGATTATTGCGGATTTTGAAATCCGTTTGGTCGATGAGGGGAGTGTTGTGGTGGAAACATCAGCAGTTCATTAATTGCAGTTACATTTTGTGATCCAAAAAGATACTTAGTTATTCTATATTTAGGTCCGTTTTCAAATTTGACCTAAATTTTGACCCCCAAATTAGGAAATCAAGATTGCCCCCCCTGCCCCCTTTAATAATCACTAATCAATGAAAGACATCACATAATTATAGAATTTGGATGGCTGAGTTGATACAGAAACAGGGCGATCTTTTCTGTTATCACCGAAAAAAACCATCCAATATTATCATTATGAAGAAAAGCTGACTTGACAAAATAGTTTTAAAAAATGGCTTCAAAACTAATAAAAACACAGAGTATTTTCTTACCTTGAACAAGTCGCTGACCGAATGCCCAATTATCTTTGCGTATTTTGCATTGTTTGGCGGTACGCCGCTAATCGCACGGTGTTTTGCACCACACGTGCATAATAATTTATTATATTAGATAGTCCATTATGCCAGTCTGCCGTCCATAGAAGCATCTTGAGTAAGGGAATGGTGGAACCCACCCTCACACAGGTAGATGGTCGCCTAGAAAACTGATCTGAAGGAAGCCCAGGGTCAAAATTCCAGTTTGAATCCCAGTTAAATGTGTGCCTTTTCCTTCCGTGACGGAACTAAACTGGTTTCAACTGTTTTTAACTGTGTTTAAAAATGTTTTAACTGTTTCAACTGGTCACTGAACTACAAACCTAGTTCTACTTGTTCCATTTTTCTTCCTTCAGGAATCAACTTTTTTTGTTAACTTGATTTCAACTGGATATTAAACTGGTTCAACTGGATTTGAACTGGTTTCCAGTTGAAACTCAGTTTAGCCTGATCAACTGGAATTTTGACCTGGATGGTCCCTATTCGAGCCTTTAAACTAGTCAATCAAAAGAATGCGTTCTTGTAATGGTAAGTAAAGGAATGCCCTTTAAAAATTGGTTATGAAATGGATCTTCATAGTGCCGCTTTAATTGGGAAAATAAGGAATTCGCTACCAAATGGCCCCTTTTTACTTGTAAATCAAAGAATGCCCTTTAAAATAATAATCCATTAATCAAAGAAGACACATTTGACTTGTTATTATATAGTTTTCGAAGCCAGTCCTGTGCCGTGCATAGAGCACTTGAAGCTAAGTGGACTGTTAGCCCCACTCTCAACACAACTAATTCCATAACAAACATTACGTGGTCACCAGGCATCGTGATCAGAGGAACAGTTCCCTATATAGCCTTTAACTGGCCATAATGCCTCTCTTTGGTAAATTAAGGAATGCCCGCTTTAATTGGTCAATGACTTGATCTTAGATTGCCCCTTTATTATAAATTACTGCTCCTTTAATTTAGCAAATAACCCTAGAAGTAGTTGATCATTTAATCCCATCAAAGAACACTCTCACACTAACGGGATTTTCTGTATTGTGTGTTATATCATGTCTATGTAATTGTAAGGCTTCATGATTATTGACTGAGTGTGATTTTTTTTTTTTTTACTCGGTATATTCAGGTATGACCCATTTCAACACAACCCATGCATCTGATAAAAAAAGAAACATGACGGAAAAAAAAATCGACCTACCTTTATCATGTGCAGTCAGCACACTTTGTTGACCAGTACTGTCATACTTACCCTGCACGGTGACGACTGCTGGTAGTGGAAAAGCCTAGAGCTTTTTGTTTTGTATTGTTAGGCAATGCCGCAAACGACATTAGCAATGTATATGGTATTTAACACCACTGTCAGTTTGAACAGCAGTCATACTATGAAAAATCGCTGACTCGGCGAATATTCCTCAATTGTGACCATGTTATGATATCCACGCGATTTTTGGTTCAAATGCTAAATCCCTGCCTCTCAAATCACCTTCGACGTCACTAGAATTGTCTTGAAAAAGACGTTTATTTCATTCATTTTTCGTTTGCTCGGTTACGCAGCTTTGCGGTCCTTTTCATGCTACTCAGCCGTCCAGTTTTCTATTCCGTTTTTCCAGATTTTTCGCAAAACAGCGCGTTCACTTTTCGGACTTGCTACAATGGCCCTCTTTGTCCACTGATTTTCAAAGGATCTTAGCATATCACGAGGTCTTTTAGGGTTGGGTTGACAGTGTTGCAAATAATGCACCCTATGACGCCCAACTGATACAATTTATGACGCCAGATCGACTATAATTAGAATTATACTCTGTTCTTCTAAAAATCAAAGTGGGTGCTTTGGTACTTGACGGTTGTAATTGTAATTTGAAGAGCATACTCTTGTATGTTTTATAATAGTAAAACGATATAGTAGACCGTAAAAATCCTTTTCCTTGCCGCGATCCGCACGGCCCGACCAGCCTGAGGTAATAAGGTGTGTCTTTGAAATTGGTCAAGACGGTAAAATGATCGGCATGGCAACAAGTTCCATAACGTGCACGGAGTCAAGTCAGTCAGTCATTTACACGGATGTCCTCTTACTGGCTGGTCTTAACCGACCAGCAATATTAAACAAAGTCTTTTGACTCCATGCAATGAAGTCGCAATAACTCTTAATGTTCAAAGGCTGACTCCTAGATTTCACACGAGGATGTGCCCTCAATTTTCGAAAAATCGTGTTTTTCATGTACATAATGCTTAAAAAAAAATCCACATACTAATTACTGAGTGAACGATTTTAAACTCAAATCGATTCTTTATATAGAAAATCTTTGTATTGAAATTCCGTTATTTTAATTTACAATTTTTCTTGTTTTTAACAAAAAAAGGAGATATGGTCTAGTGCCATATTCCGGGCTCCAAGCGACAACGGATAAGCGTGAAACTACTTTTGCGGAAGAGTCAACGAATCGATGTCCTAATCTTCACCGTTGTAGGTGGACTATGGCCTGAGGACCATATCTCTTGCCACCCGATCCGAATTTTGCTGTACAGCAGTATCCTGTGGTAACTGTTATACTACTGTTATACTCTAAATAGAAAAATTCGTTTCTTCTGGTGACTATCTTTAGCTACGGTTCCCGAGTTTAACACACGAAAAAGATTATTTCGAAATTTCTAGTCGCCTTTAAGTTTTTTATAATTGTTATTAAAAAATTAAAATTAATCATAGAGTTTTTTTTTACTTTTTTTAAAATAAAGGTTTTGCTTTGGAGCGGAAGCATTATGGTTGGTGAACTGGCGATTTTTATTTCGACAACAGTAATGATGTTGCTAATACCATCGCCCAAACTGGTTTATCAACAGGCATTCTTGTTTATGGCCTCGTTTGACACAATTGTTACTTGACATTTGGGATGGCGAGGGACCATTTTTGTTATCGTTGGTGGAATCAACCTACTTTCGTAGTATGCGGAGCATTGCTCAGACCTATTCAAGCATAAACCAGGACCACTATATCTGTGCGCCAATTTACTAATTCAGGAAGATAACGCAGGCGCCAACATCACACCTTCTCCAAGTGCTTCTCTGTCCATACCGAGATCATCATCTATTACTTCGACCTTCCTTGTTTTCTCAAATTTTAGTTTTATATCATGTTATGGTTATAGCTTTGGAACGGTTACTCCCTCTGACAGGACACTAGGGTTTATATTCTAGTACCTCATGCAATCGATATTGGGTTTTCTGCCTTATAAAAGCATCTTCACTTGTCAACCGCGGAGGAGTTGCAAGCTCCTTGGAAACATTGTTTTTCCGTTTTTAAATAGAAATTCTCCAACCTGCAGATCCTGTATTTCTGACATCACTAATGTCTTCCTTGCTTGGGATTAGACCTTTTTTGCAGCCATTTATTCTTACAACTGGATTGTTGTTTTCATCTGCTGCCTTTGGGTTTGCAAGAGGAATTGGGGTGCTGAGTATGTATCAGATTCTTAAAGATAACCTAGATGGGCGACAAAAATGACCAATGCAAGTGATGTGGTTAAGTGTAACCATTCAATGTCGGATCTATTTTAAGCGTTTTGTGAAAACAAACACAGGTAGGTTTCTCTTAATATATAGATCTACGGTGTGAAGTTTAAGAGTGTCAATTGACTTAAGTATTGCAAAGACAATGTTGCATTTATTCTGCTTGACGTGATAAATGACAAGCCCTAAATTCGTAAAACATTTAGATTTCCACTGACGTTAAACTTTTGTTTAATTTGCTAAACTAGCAATATTTGAATATCCAACTGGAAACATCCATTGAAAAACATATCCGGATTTGGTAGTGGAAATTAAATGATTTTGCCAAAGACTCCAATTAAGTGGTCATAATTAGCACGAATACTCCAACATCTCCACTTGGTTACTTTGTAATCTTATGCGCTCACACGCCAACATGGCCATGTCTGTTATTAAAATAACTTATACATTTATAGTCTCTCTATTCTTGTAGGTTGGATTTATGACCAAACAGGGAATTACACCGCGTCGTTTATGATCTTGAGTATTAATGTCTATCCTGGTGGTTTGTCCCAGTTTATATTCGAAAGAAAAAGGAAGCAAGATAAAATACTCATGCGAGTTCCCAGACTTGAAAGACATCAATGGAATGCGAGCACGTCTTCCGGGGAACCGGACAAGAAATCCTGCATTCCTTACATTTACAATTTTGAATCATGACCAGCTATGTGTGATAAAGGCCTGCAATAGCCATGTCTTACACCCCATGGAACTTCCCAGCAACAGGCCCCTCACTTGCTTGAAGATTAGCCTTGATGTCCACTCATGAAACCCCTCTACATCTCATTAGCCATAACAATCCATTTAAGTGCATCTTCCTTACTAACAATGCATACTCTGCTTGGTCAAGCTAGTCCTGGGTGCACTTAACACTTAACCCATGGACTGGCCTGACCAACGTCTCTGTCTCTCCTCCCTTATATGCAGGTATACATTCCCCCTTCCTGGTCCAGCCCTTTGCTGTATGAAAATGATCTCAGAAATACTGCATGCGGAGCTGCTAACGACAAGTTATGAATAAATCTCATGCCGAACTATATAACTGTGAACTGTGCCAAACCTGCAGTATTCTGTATTTGCTTTGTGTGCTAAGTGTGCTACCTTTTTTAAATTCGTGGCAACAACGCGAGCAACGCCCCCACGGTTAAGTTTGAAGTCATTTAATATTTATTAGCCTTACAACCCCGAAGAACCCCCTGCTACATATGTATTTTTCTTAAATATTTGTATCTGTCGAACCAGTTTTCTTTCTCTATCGCTGAATATTAGGGAATCGCATATATGCCGCGACACATCTGACAGGCTGTTGGACACACCAGCTGGCTGAGCTGGTCGGAGGTGGTGAACAGTATTCTGCCACCAGTAACCACTTGAACATTCATGCATTTTATTCCGATGAGGCTGCAATTCATTTGGTGTGGCACAACATAATTCTTTCCACCGCGTCATGTATATAGGTGGATTTCAAGAACAGTTTTTCTTCGACGTTGGAAAACGGCTGCTTATGGGCACGAACTTCTGAATAATATACGTTCATGGATGTATCTCATTGTAATGACTGTTGACGAGTGTGGGAAATTTTGTAAGGAAAATCTTTTGAAGGAAACTATTGTGCTAACTTCGTTATGGAGTTTTGTACTTTAAAGAGACGCGGAGAACTGGTTAATAAAGACGAAATCCAGGTCTCGAGCCCGGTGTGAAGTAGGCCCTAATTGCAGCTCCCGCCGGGAGCCACAGTCCACAGAATAAAGTGTGGACACTCATGTTGCCTGAAGAGTTCTATGGAAGAGTCATGAATGATTACGGCGGACTAAAATTACCTCTACCCCGGTGTAGCAGGAAATATGGAACCGATTCAGTTACTCTTCACGCAATATTATTTTGCATGCTTTATTCGGTTGTCGCCTATGCAGCCCGGTATACTGTGTCCTTGTGACTGAGGTCTTACCCACCCATCTAGCCATTGTGTTACCCATTGAGTGCCGTACGCATCATTTGCTTCAGGCTGTATCCAGTGGGCCTCGTCCTACAATGGTAGCTAGGAACAATTCCTCATGGGACACTCAGTTTTTTTACATCGGACTATGGCTCCTGCGGACCATATCTCCTTTACACCCGGGTTCAATTGTGAGTTTCGTTTTGATTTAATTCAATTCTGCCAGTTTCTCTGCGTCTCGTTTAATCTTTGTCTACTAATTCTCTCGGTTGTATCCTTTACTTGATCCTTGCGTGCATTTAATTGATTTCCTTCGTCAAGATTCTGCTAGAACCATGCCCCTAGAAAAGAAAGGTTTACACCACGAACCTGGCTGCCATAGGATAAAAAATCTTGGGTGGACTACTTTCTTGCCATGGCACCTTGCAAAATGCTTTAAATGTCTGAAATGCACAGTTTTTAATTAAGAAGGTGATGACATTTCAGTATTACCAGGTAGACCGGTTAAAGTTTTCAAACATCAAAGTAAGGTGTGCATTTGGGACAGTGAATTTTGAGGCAATTTCACATCGAATAAAGTGTGAACTAATGTTGCGTGAAGAGTCAACTGAATAGAGTGCCATATTCTTCACCTTTATAGGTGGACTAAGGTGGACTATAGGTGGCCTAAGAGTACCTGGGGAAGTCCGGAGGAATATCTTCTGCCACACGGGTTCGAGCCAACCGTGTATTTTTTCGTCTTTATTTCTTTATTTAATGCAGCCAGTTTCTCCGAGTGTCTATATAATATATTTGTCTAAAATTCTCGGGTGTGTCATTTACTTGATCTTCGCGTGAGCTGAATAATTGTGAATTGAAGTTTTTTGCTTCGTCATAGATTTCTGCTAGAATCATAATATCGATACACCACCCAAATACTGTTTTTTTATTAATCGGAAGGGACAGCTGAGTGTCCGTCAGGTAACGTTTACCAACTTTAATGGCAACAAAACCTTGATCTAGTGTAATTTAAAGGCGTCAATTCCGTTTAGGGAAGGGGCATGCTCGCTCGACGCACACCATAAGCTCTCTATGTATATCTGAAAATCGTATGTAGTTGAGGGTTGAACGGGACAGACCGAACGCCTTGACTACGAAGGAGACCACAGCTTGCATATTAAAAATATTTCCAAATTTGATTTTTATTAGAACTCCACCTCCACGTTGATACCAGCATTGGTACTTGGTAAGTGAATACGGGGAAGAGGCCCCTACTAGTTCTTGACAGCATGTTAACATCCCTTAGTATACACCAACATTTCTGTACAGTTCCTAGGCAGTCATGCTTTTTTTTAGAAAGGCTACCCATAAAATTGCACACGGGTCCTGGGCGGACCCGCTCGGAGTTTGGGAGAATACCAGATAATAAAACCCCCCCCCCCCCCCCCCCAATTATTACCATGCGGTTCAAAAGTAAATGTAATGCCTCTTAATAGAAGTTTATTAATGTACTAATAATAATAATATCTCTAATTTAGCAATTTAGTGATATTTTTTTGTTTCTAATATTACTAGAAAGGGTCGGTGCAGGAGAGTGGCCACTCAAGTCCGGTAGGTGCAAGACGGAGGTAATTTGGAACGCTGGACAGGGGTTGGAGTACTGGGGAAGTCTGGAACATATATCACCACTTGTAGTTGGTAGAACCTAGGCGAAGGAACTGGAAGCGCTGGGATGGGTTGGAGTGCCGCGTGGGACTTGTTTGGTACTCGTGCTGAGAACTAGCAGGAGCAAGGCCACATTACTTTCATTTCGGACCCGCCAGATAGCAATCTCTCGATGACACTCAGATTCCACTCTTCGCTAGTCTACACCCTCGTCCAGAAGATGTATGTTGGAGTCGGACATCAAACCTGCAAAATATTAAAAATACTCCCTACCGCCCCTTTCCCAGGTAGCATGAAATGATTGCCTAGAACACTAACTTCCTTAATCTTAAAAAATATATACTTGAAGATTTCACTGGGCTTATATTAACTTCCGCAGATTTTATAACTTACTCTTTAAATGATCAATCTATATCTATACAAACTATATCTTAGAAAAACAGCAAACAAATAGTAATTTATCACCTTAGTGATATAAATTTGTTTCACAATGATACAATAGTGTGCTATTATCTGTCTTGTTATTTCCTACCCCGCCTTCCATGTGTCTCTTCTTACGACTAAATCTCGACTGCCCCGAAAAATAAATTACAGGTAGGTTTTAATACAACAGCAGGATCCCACAGCAATCCAACTCTGACAGCTAGGATCCAACAGAGTTGGATCCAAACCAATCAAAATTGAACAGCAGCCGAATCACAAAAGTTGTCTACACTCTTGAGCGCCGGGTTAAAGAAAAAAAAAGTATCGGTACTATATCGGAGCCGTTTATATTTGCAAGGAAATCTACATCATGCAAGTACCAAGTTCATTTGACAGACACAATCGTACTCACTTACCTGTATTGGGGGGAGGGGGAGGGGGAATGAACCTGTACGTGGGACCCTTCGCGTGGAAGACCAAACACTTAACCACTACACCAGCTAGACCACTCATAATATGAAGGGTAACTTCTTTTATATAGGCTGGCGTGTAGCAGAAGAGCGGTGTATTTTTTTTTGGTCAAAGTGAGTGACCTATTAGTTAACGCCTTATCATTACCACTGAAATTTATCACCATCTGTGCTGACAGAAGTAAACGCACGTTGATAAATAATGCCATTGGTTAAATAAACAAATAACGCATGAAACGTTATTGCGATTTCGTTTTTCTATATGTTGGTTTTTTGAGTATTTTGCAAGCGTTATATGACTTTTATTACATTTGGTAGGAGTCATCCATATATCTAAACATATGTTACCCCAAACCGTATAATGTGACATGGGACGTTTTAAAACGTTTTCAAAGGTCTTATAGACAATTGTAATATACGAATGAACCCTTGCCAAACGTTTTTAAAACGTTTTACCAAGGTCTTATAATACGAAAACGTAATAGACAATCCAGAACTAGCAAAAACGATTTATAAACGTGTTTACAACTCTTATTAGACGAAATCGAAATGGACCAATCCAGAACCTAGCCAAAACGTTTTAAAAACGTATTTATCAGGTCTTATAGACGAGGATGAAATAGATGAATGAGATCCTGGCCCAAACGTTTTTAAAACTTCTTTCAAGGTCTTTATAAGGACGACGTATAATAGACGAATCTAGACCGTAACCAAAAGTTTTCAAAAACGTTGGTTTTGCTGGGATATAAGTCTTTGTAAAGTTTTTTGGACGTCATAGAACTGTGCTTAATTTGCGGCAAATGTTAGTCAAACTTCCGACGTTCTGTAAACGTTTTTAAAGTTTTATTAGAGGACGAAGACCGTAGCGGAACCTAATAAAAACGTTTTGTCAACGTTTATTAAAGGGACGAAGACGTAGCGGACGTAATAAAACGTTTTGGGAACGTCTGAAAACGTTTTGGTTGCTGGGTCAGCCGAGACATCCCGATTCTATTTTTAAAGTTTTATATTTTTGAAGACTATTAGTTATCCCCTGTTGTTAGCAATACGAAAAATATAATGGTTTGGGTTCGTATCACAGAGGGCCGAGAACGGAATATCATTCAATAGACATGAATGTAGACTAGCTCCCCAACCCCCCCCCCTTTGGCGATAAATTCAACTGAAAGATTGTTTTTGGAAATTATTACGTACCTGTCTTCTTTGGCTTGTTTTCTCATATGTCATTGTCGACATGCGCAGAGTCACAGTTGTTGTACAATACAATCCACGTGTAACGCTAGAGTTATTTCCAAACTTAGTGATGTCATATTCAAATTAAATGTTTTTATTGATTTTCAAAATTGAACAGTTCAACTTCAACCAATATCGGTTGTAAATCCCAATGCAAAATACAATACTGTCAACATGCCATAAATCGAAATTGGAGACACTAGACGCATTAACCCCCGACGCAGCGCGCGCAAGTGGCTGTAAGCCTGATATTAACTAACACGGGGAGGATCCGTCGGCTCATTCGTCCCGGTAAGGGTAGTTTAGGCCAGCGACTAGTATCAGTTTGTAGACTTATGGACCCATCTTTTTCACAGTCATGCGGGGACAATTGAATATGATTATTAAATAAACCATTATACAGATGTTGAATATTAAAAAGGAATTTTATGATGGGAAAACAAGCAATTTTGGAAAAAAAAAAGAGAAAAGATTGATTGACGTCATGGATTGATTGGTTTATTATTTGCTGCGGGGGACCCCCACCATTCAGGGTATAAAAATGACGTACGTATCCCTACATTGGAAAAACAAACCGATTATCGTCATAGTACGTCGGTTTTTGAATCAGTAGGGAAAAGGTACATTTTTGTTTAGACCAATACACGGTGTCTTTTGGAAAAAAAAATAATAGCACTTTGGGCAGCAGAGGGTCATGTACAGACCTTATTTAACATAGTCGGATTTATACATATCGGTCGCCCCCGAAAGAGCAAACAAACTGATATCTGATACCGACACGTGGCCTGGTGGTACCCGAACACCGTGGACACCAACTATTCATCTCGTTACCGTTTATAACTACAACGCGGCAAAGCAGCAAGCAGAGTGGATAGATGTTGGTACAGCGTAATCGATCAAAATGTGAGACTATACATGCGGTTCTGTACGGTGAGGGTAGGACACGATATGCTCGTATGGGCATGGGGTTCCACACGGGAATGGTTGAAAATGCACAGGCATTTACATATGGCAGTCCGCCCCCCCGGTTCCCAGGACATTAAAAAATCATCTATTAAAACCTTTGTTCAAAAGATCTTCGTAAATCATGATACAGTAAAAAAAAAAATTCTGAATTCACATCAATCATGCTTTTGTTAAAGGTGCTTGTTCCAATTATTTGTATTGTGTGCTCTACTCGATATGAGGAGCCTGGCACTTGCCCCAGACCACCCCATTCAAGACAGTGGGAAAAAAACTGGCGGTTTTGATGTAGACGCAATAATGCATGTTGCAAAGCCCTATTCAATACTGTGCTAATATTGATGGTTAACCACTTAAAACGACGGTTTTTTTGTTATATCTTGGGGAATGAAAGGGATTTGAGGCGCTCAAATTTTCGGACGAAAATGAGAAAAATACGGCCTTTTCATCTGATATCAAAACCGACACTACTTCTGGGTAAATCAGGGGGGGTCCCTAACACGATCGGATAACACGCACCTTTAAATTACCTGTGCATAACTCACAACTCCAGAAACTTCCCCTGCAAAAGTAATCTCTATCAAAACATATTAATACCCTTGAACATACGAGCCATGGCTACAGAGGTATGCGCTCTGTAGCCATGCGCACGATAAATTAATATCAAAACAGCCCCTATTATAATTATATACCCCAAACCATTGCACTCCTGCGAAACGCAACGCATATGCAGTTTTCTGGCATGTCTCCTACTGTTGACCCTGATCCTGTGGGTGCACGTTAATCACGACTAGTACAGGGAACCTTTAAGTTCCATTTTTTGGACATTGGTCGTCGGCAAGACGTAAAGGCCAATAAGGCATGAAAAGCCGTAGCAACAAGACTGTATTTAGTATGGACTTGTCGACGCAGTGCTGCGACGGAAGTCAATTACACTAGAAAAATAACCTAATGCCGGAGTATTTAGCATGGCACCTACTTGTACTTGTTAGTTATCTCCTGCAATTCTGTCTTATCGATGAAAATAAATATTAAGTCTGTATTTTGGAGATATTTTGTCGGGATTCGTGCTACACCGATTTTGACTTATGTAATGTCGTCATATAGAAATGAGGTTATTCGTAAAGTTAGACAATTACAACAAGTTGATAATGACTCGTCGAACATGACTGAAATGTCAGTATGACATCTGTTGTACGAATTCACGACATTGTTAAACGTGAAGCCACTAAACAATGGCAACCAACGACAACTGGGCGAACCCAGCTGCGGTGACACATGGCGAACATTCACTTAGTTCTAGGAGGAATTGTGGCGCCGAGTGGAATGGTACAGACTTTCTATGGTTGATTGTGTTTATGATGACATAAGCAAATGATTTTTGGAGGGTGTGCGAAAGTTCGTGCAGTGCATTTTCTAGAAATCTCAATATGGCCGCTACCACTCTCAAATCATTTAAAATGGCCATAATTTTATGCTATATATACAGGTTTTAAAAACACGTGGATACACTGGACAGGTTATTGAGTGATTTGATCACAACATTACCATCAAAATCCCCTATGGCCACCCCAACATCCAATATGCCAAGACATCATCCAATGTGCCATAACTTAAAAGTATTTGTGATTCGGTGCTCGATTTATTGGTATTCTGAGCTATACCCAGCATTGAATTCATATGCGACATTTAAATGTGTTAAACATTGCTTACCAATCAAGATGGCAGCCAATAAAATGCCTTTTAAGATCTTTAAAAAACCTACAATTGGCTAATTCATAATATGATTGGCCGCCATTTTAATATTATTAAGCATGTTGTCAAACAGAAATACAAGATACGGTTTGTATTGATCAAAGACAATGATCTCATACTTAATTTAAACTTAATCAATCGTAGTGGATGTTATAACTTAATACAGTACAGATGTATCGTAATTATAGGTTTAAAGATGGGTAAAAGGCAGCCATATCGGCCCCGTCTTAAAAATTTGCATAATAAAAGAAAACAAAAATAACAGAAAAGGTGTTCAAATGTGAAAAATTACTTGTCCCATACCGTCATTATACCTTTAATAATAAATAATTAGGGATGTAACTACTATAATACAGAATAGTAGATAAGTTTTAAATAATCTTTAAAGGCGGCTATAGTGCCTGCCATCTTGAAAATAAAAATGTCGATTACAGTGAAATGCCAAATAAGGGTAGCTAGTGACCAAATTCATATATCTCATAGTGTAAAGCATAAAAAATACATATAGACACGGAGATACACGCCTTATAGCTGCAAAATGAGGGAAAAATTAACGGTGTCTCTGATGCATTCGAAATGCATTCTAGAGGTGTTAACATAACATTTGCAGTTGTGTTTCATGTAACAGATTTGGACACCTGAAAAACATGTTTTATGTGTTCAGGATAATTTGCATCTAATAATAGGTATATGGAGGATTTAAGATCATTTTAATGATTTCGAGCGCATATTTGACTTTGAGCAGCATATTTCAAATGACGTTAATAAACACTTCATCGTGCTTAACAAGCCCGGCGTACCGCAATCATTGTTCTCTATCAGAAATACTTAAGGGATCTTTAGTGATTTTAGACATGGAATCAGCCATATCGGATTTAAGAAAAAAAATTGCACTGCATCAATTTGCACACCCCTTCAAAAAGTATTGGTTTAGGGTCTTAATAAACTGAAATCGATCATAAGAAAAAGTCTGTACTCCATTTCCCACCCGTCAGGGTGTGTGCCAAAAACTTCCACCTGACTACTGTGTGAGGCGGCCAAACTACTTGTCTTGGCCCACGAACTGCCGCATTACTTGTTATGGTTAAGCCTAATCCATGCCTCTCAAAAAAAGTGGAATTCCCTGCAAATCCCTAAGGGGTTGACGTGTCAAATTGTTAACGCGCAAGGCTGTTACAATTCAGCATTCTGTGGAGCCCAGGCCCAGTCATGGCGAGCACAAATGGAACGAATTTTAGTTTTGAGCGGCGAAGGTATCATCAAGGAAGAATCAAATATCAAAAATGGAATGCTTCCATACGCCGCGATTCATTGACGGGCCGCAGACGCCCGCAGCCATTTCAACCAATAAGTCGCCTGTTTCTTGCTCTTAATTCGTCGTAGAGGGTTGTAGCTTATGTCTTATGCATGCTTGATGTTAGGTAACCAAAATACTTTTGGATCTGATTGGATTTGATTATCATGGAATTCGATATGCGTGAACACGTTCTATGAAAATGGCGGTTGCTGGCGAGAAGGAGGTGCTTGCGGAATTACCAGCACCCTCTTTTCTTGATACAGAGTGATCCGCATCTGCCGATTGATGCGTGTGTCATGAGGGCGGCTCCGATATTCCGTTTTGTCTATTGATGGAAAAGAAAACATTAAATCGGAAAATCGCAACGGCACTGTCAGAAGCCCTGGTATCATGCGCAGATAGATACCGCGGATAATGTGCGTTTGTGTTTGCGTTTTTATCGCGCATATCTACGCCTGCGTTCATGCCTTTGCTGCATGCCGAAATGTGGCGCGGATTTTTTTGCACCAACCAGACGCCTATTTGAAAAAAAAAAAAAAAAAATGTCCATATTTTCAGTGGGTTTTCGGCGGGTAATGGAAAAAGTAAGTCCGGTTGACCCTCATTTTATTTCAAAATTTTAAAGGACGACATCGGGACCTCAACATATTTAGAAATTACAAAATTTATCGAGAGGACCGTTTTTATTTTGTGGGCGATCCAAACGCAAATTTTGCTTTTCCCAAGACATACCTTTTTTTGCTGTGCGGGGGCTTATAGCTCAAAACAAAGTCGATGCCCCCCGTTTTTTTTAATTTCAGATTCTTAATCAGCACCGTTTTGTAAATACCTTAATATGAATTCTTGGAAAATTTATCGAGTGATCATAACCACGGTCAAAACCCCTTAAAGGACGATCAGAGATGTTCCCAGGGAGGGGCCACAATTTTCAAACAAATTGTGTTTTGCATGACATAATGCTTGTCCATATACTAATAACTGGTGAATAGCTAAGCTCAACATCGAAGTCCTTCATATAGAAAATCACGTATTGTTTAAAATTCCGGATCGGATCCGAGAATGTTGTTTCAACAGTAACCTATGGCAATGTTATATACACATTAATAAACGTTTACTGATCAAAACGAAGATTCCGATTCATCTAAAACTTTGGAATTGATCAATCTAGGTGACTATCTTTAGTTCTAATTGACTATTTTTATTCATTTATTTAAAATTATATTTAGAAATCTTCTGAGTCGGACCTTAAATAGGGACGTAGGTTAAAATCTATAGAGTTCATGTGAGTTTGTGGAGGAGACGAATTACTAGGCATAGGGCTAGGCATCTGGATCCCGCTAGGCTAAGTGTTTTGTGTACTACTAGTACTTGGACCACTTCTATCATCCCGGCACAGTTCTGGTGCAGGGTTATTTTGCATAGGCCTATCCTCAGCTTCAGGTTTGACTTGGAATTAAACACACCAAAAGGCTATGCCTATGTCTAGCACATCCTGTGAGGACAGAGTGCACGGAGGAGAGATTGGTGGTTTTGTTATGTTGATGCGCTTGTGCGTTGCTGCTTACTCAGAGTTAGACTGGCACGCCTAGACTTGGGCCTAGGATGGCTAGATGATGTGAGCACTGCAAGGGGCGTTAGCTTGACATGCACCGGCTTTGACCCATTTGAATATGTTCTTCTTCAATGACACGTTGATAAATGCCCAAGCTATTCCAGATCGATGACATCTTTACTTCCTTATTTGCGAAGGCGCAAATTTCTTGCGTGTGAGACGGTAGCCCCTGTGGACGCGAATTACTATGATGTGTATTATACTTGTGATAGGTTGTGCTTCACACTTAGATCCTTCAGGGGAAGGGTGGCTAGGTTAGTTTGTCCTACAGGACAGTTGTAGTACCATAGGCTCCACATCATCTGAGTCACCGACATTATCCTTGGCCTAGCCCAAAGTGAGTTACAATGGGTGTAGGTGCTGCAGATATTTCAGAAACGAAATATTGGAAATTACTGTAACCTGGATTTCCGGCATAACGGCTGTGTGACTCTCTCTCGAATTTCCTGTGGTTCTTATTATAGTTAGCTCATAAATACCTTGGCTCAAAATCTCTCGACACAACAAACGTCGATTTGGTCATCTTGTGCATACCTTCAGACCCTCTCCTGCAGAAGTAGAACTCAAATCAAATTGTACTTTTCCTGTAGTTTCACTGGGGGATGCAGTAAGCTTGGAGTAGAGGGACTTGCAAATCATGGTATTGCATCTCAGGATTAGTGTGTTACATTGCCACTTTCCTTCATCCTTAACTCGGCGCAAGCGCTCATTTAAAACGATTCATTGGAAGACCGAAACTCCTGTCTTTGATATATCAAATTCTGTTGTGCGGTGGGGACTTCAGGTACCTGTTGAGGATGTGTCTGATGTTGTCTAAAGTACGATTTAGGGGGGGGGGCATATTTGTTTCCTTTTAGACCCCGTGCGCCAAACCAACAACGTCAAGTGCTGTAAAGATTTTCAGCGTCGAAAGTTTTCAAAATCAATCCTTCCTTTAACATCATCAAGCTCCATCAAAAAAGCACGAAATATTGTTTCCCATCTTTTTTCATCGTTCGCTTGGTATTTTTCGGCGTTGCGTCTTCCCTTTTCTTTTTCATTTCATCTCTATAAAAGACCGAAAATCGTCTGCTGGACGCAATGTTCCCGGAACCAACGTAGGTGGCGTAGCTCACGACTAGGGCTTTGGCGAAACTCTCTCATATGTTTCGTAGTGAAATACACTACTGGCCTAAAACGCCCCGATTCTAGATGTAGCCAACTTTAATCGGGGTATCGCATGGAACCTATCTGGTTCCAACAGGGTTGGAAACGCTGAAAACATACGAAACAGCATACACATGAGCCAAAAAGTGAATTTTATGATTTTATTTAAATGACCCTCGTCACGATGAGCATCGGGGGGGGGGGAATGAGCATGGGGGGGGGGGAGGACAAATATGTTCGCTACTAAAATTGCCCTTTAGAGCATCACATGTTATACCATGATTAAGCCGTCTTCGGAACATTCGGATGCTTGGGAAACGTCACCAACATCTTTCTCTAAAAAAACAAAACACGTGACAATTGGACCGATTTGGGTAATTGTTTAGATTTTACAATCGAATCATTAGTCGCTTGCAAAGTATAATTTTATAATATTGGTTTTTGAAGTAGGTATTAGGATTAACTATATATTTCAACACCAACCAATAAAATCCCGCGTGGCACAAACAAAGCGCTCCATTGACGCCTGTATAAACAGTTTAGTGACAAGTACCGACGCTGATTCGCGCATGTGTAGTACATTCGGGTGACAGACCTAAATATACACACATCGAATGTTACATTGTACGTGTCAGGCAAACCATCTTACCGCGCCCACAAACCGTTTCCGTCATAATTATGACAGCAATCATACTCCCATTGCCAATTCCCAGTTCAACTTGGTTCCACTGCCGGAAAATAGCCATGCAGTATTCCCATGGTCACCTTTCTTAAAGTTGAATGTCACTCTAGCAATGATGACTTGTGGGTTCAGGATTATCTAGTAATACGACACACATAGTAGATCTCCCTAGTCCCATTATATCGCGCATACTCTCCATTTCTAGAATAACTTTTTCAACCGGATGAATCCTGGCGCAACGGTACTGACATAAAACAACACAACACTCAACAACGGAAAGTCTCTTGAAATTCTGTTTTCATCTTCCGATAGCCGAGACCATACGGATTTCCCATTATCATGCGAATATAAGTTTTACCACCCGAGGTCCGAAAAAATTCTCTCGAACGTCATGAACCACAGATACAGAATTTCAAAATCTCCCCAACTGTATCGCAAATATGACGTCACCATTTCAGTAATGAGCGGCGCTCTTCATTTGTAACATGGTATTGAAAAAAGTGTGTACGGGCGTGGCGCAGTTGGATGATACAGGAACCCAAGACCCGGCTATCCAGGTTCGACCCCCCACTGGGCGTATTACTTTTTTCCCTTTGTTTCATCTTACTATAATTAATCATTTTAGGCACTAATGGTAATTCAAAATAGCAATTAGATTTTATTTATTTGTTTTTCTCGAACATACCTGTTATAGGTCGGATCGGACCGTATCAATATAATACACTCGTACCGACCGAATGGTATGTGAAATACCGTACCAAGGGTGGTGAAAAGCTGGCGATACACTTAGGCAAATATTATCAGATGATGTAATGATGAAAAACGTCTCACAAAATAGTAGGTGAGAGATGTATTCCCCGTATGGGTAATGCAATCCTCTCACCACCAGAACCTTCATCAACAACAATTCATTCTCCAGCACTGGAGCAAAACACAAATTATGTGCAACATCAAACAGTTAATGGGCCGCGGCCCTGTATCGCCCCGGAGGACTCTCGGGTAAAGTTGCAAAGGGCAGAACCTTGCGTTCCTTCTGAATGAACGCCACGTGACTCGGGTAAATCAATTTTAAGTCAAGAATAAAAATAATAATATATTAAACCAGCCACGCCTCGTCGTCAGATTAATTAACAAGTCAGTCCTGCGGTGAGAGGCACGAAGTTTGCTTTGTCGTCTTGCAAACAATACGCTGTATTACCCACCTTATCTTACCTCCCGCTGCCATACTATTTATTTTTTAATGACTCACCACTAACATCAAGTTCTTGTGATTCAAATACCAAAATTGCGACACAATCACTATCTAATTATACATGGTAATATACCAAGCTGGAACTCACCAAAAGGGGTGGCACGGCCTAAGGACCGTGGACTTAACTCGGACTAATTAAAAAGCCTACAGCGATACAAGGGGTTTTTTAAACTCGAATATTAATCCCTCAGAGCACGACGGAAATGGCGTATGTTATCCAAAACGCTTGATTTCTAGTTTTAACGCCCTTACGGAACATTTGGACAGGGGTCCCCCTCGCAGCGCGGCCAGCGCTACCGTTAATACATCGCAATGACATACAATAGGTCTTGCTTATGTAGTAAACACTATGGGTAAAGTTTTATCAATTCATAATACAATATATTGTCAACATAACACAATATATCTCATTGATCGTAATATAAATAAAGAGGTTAATAAGAGTGAGACATTGCCCCAAAGCAGACCATGCATTGCTATCATCATCATGGCATCCTTATGGCTTTACATCAGCATCCTATGGGCACAACAAATGTCATCCTATCGCAAACATCATGGCACCTATTGCAACCTATGGCCATCCATTGTTTACGGTTCACGGTATCACAACAGCCACATGGCATCAATGTCTAACATTCATGGCTTCCCTTGGTGAACACTCATATGGCATCCCTGTTCTTGGACATCTATGGATTCCCATTGCTTGGAATTTTTTTTTTTTTAATATGGAATGACCATTGCTTAAGCATCACATGGATCCCTTGCTTGGTCTCACATGGCATTCAACTGTTTCATGGCAGGGGCCTGACATGAAGGTTCATGTCTCACCTTACCTTACATACTATAATAGAGATCCACATCCCCTCGGGTAAAGCGGGAAATTGTGTTATGAATGAGAGGTATGCAATCATGTTATAGGAGTAAGTTGGCAGCCACCCAATCGTTGTTAAGCAATAGGCGAGTCGTTCTACCCTAGTATCGCACAACACAAGCCCAGTGAGACAACGAGAAGTTCATGCAATGGGATTGTAACTGAAACATAAAAATTGCAGGTGCCATACACTAATCGATCATCACCCGAAATCATGTAGGACTTACCTCATGTAGTAATTAGTAAATACAAAAAGGTAATGGATTATCATAAAATCGCTGAGAGTAGTGATCGGTACAAATTAATACCTCACAGCACAGAAACAATTTATAAAATAGGACATCAAGTATTAGTCTACTCATTGTAACGACATTCGCATGTTATAAACAACTGCTATGAATATACTAAATTCTGGGCTAACAATCCAAACGCAGATCGCTAAAAAAAAACGGTTTACCTGTATCAAGAACATGTGCAATAGAATGAGAATTACAATAACGTCACAGTGTACAGGCAAGGGGGAGGTATGCCAAAAGAGTCTATGTCTGAGCCAAAAGGGGATCTCCGACCGACAAGGGGAGACGGCTCAAGGGTAGGAAGCAGACGACGAAATTGGTAATAAAATGAGAAACTGGTTGTTGTTACAATTATTTCATAGAATTGAAATAAGGAAATACAATTGATATATACTAATTGCGATAACAGCGGGTAGGTTACCTCAAAATATCAAAGATAATAAGATTGACAAGCATAATATCAAACAATGTTAATATCAGAAAAGCGTTCTACACTAGATAATCCTGCGATTGATTTTGAAAGAGAAAAAGTGCGATCAGCGCATCGCATACCGATAGGCGTGAAGAGGTCGACGAACGAAATCTTCACGTGGTTGACAACGGAATACTGACAACATAGCATTACATTATACTAAATACATTTACATGTGTTACTCACATCATCCCCCCACGAGCATTTGCACCAACCTACGCCTTGATGCGAGTGTATCCAAAGACCTAACTACCCAATATGGTGCTAAATAATAATCTTGTGCTCACACCACCCAGGTTCACAATACACAACATCGTCTGGTTGTAAGTCATTTCTAAGGAAACAATTCATCAGAATTACATTAACGAATCCTCAATTTAGTCTAATTCAGAATAAGGCACCAACAGATATGAAGAATTCAGTGTACCATCCCACCCATCACAGTTACAAATCAAATAATCTGTTAATAATAAAATCAAAAAACTCTAATGATCTATAAAATTAAAAATATAACCAAAATTCTTGGGCCATCATAAAATTACCAAGCAACACACTAGATTCTAACTTAAATACAGCCGCTTACCATAATCTCAAGAGTTAGAATCATAGTTATGTTATTTTGTGAAGTTCAAAGAAACTTACTATTCACTAAAATACCATGAAAGCATACAAGATATTGTGACTTGTCCCTGATGCAATGCTTCAATGTGTAAACAACAGGGTTTAAGTATAAATGATACATAATAGTGGCTGTTATTAAATCTTCATTCACAACCAGTAATCGTTCCTATATAGTTATCTAGTTTCATATTAACAAGATTAATTTATCTTCAACAACAAAAAACAAGGGTCCTCCTGATTACCTAAACTAAAGAAGTATTTTAAAAGAGATTTTTTAAATTATGGAAATGGACCTGATCCTTATCAAAAATATTTTAAGTTCTAAAATCACCATCAACATTCCGACATGTAAAACAGGAGAAGCTACATCCCCAAAACAATGGATCCTGAATAATATGATTTAAAAATAAAATAATAAAATTAAACCCGTAGTTTACTAATGTTATAATAAAACCTCACGTACCGAATCACAATCTCCTCTACATCCCTGTGCACCAACTTCGGAATGTATTTGACGATAACCAGTGCGCCCCGCCGAGAGCCGCTGCGCAAGCAATGTTTAATAGAAATTTTAGAATTTGTCTGCCCTGAAGTGAAGCAGTTGAATATCCAGAAAGAATTCCCAAAGTGACTGTGTCTAGGGACAAAATAATGAAAGTCTCAAAAGATAATCTTCTAAATTCCTGAAAACATTCATGGAATTAATGTATGTCAATTTAGTCCGGGTTAACATTGAGGGAGGTGCCAACCTGGAGAGGAGAAATTCTCATGTGGTTTTTCTTGAACAGTTTCTCATGGGGAAAAGACATATCTGAGGTAACAGGCTGTATCCTGAGGAACTTTCACGTGGGGGCCGCTTTTCAAAATGGCCGCCAAAATCTCAATAAAGTGTGGATGGGATAAAATAAGTATCAATGGGTTATTTTGCCCACTTCAGCATTAGTGTTTTGATTAATTTATTCATTCAGAAGCTATGTTGGTATTACAGAATCTCTAAAGAGGTCCAAAATGAGGGCGCTTTTCAAAATGGCTGCCAAATTCCATAAAGTGTCTATATCGTGGGTAAATAAGCATTTATGAGCGGCGTTTGATCAAATTTTGACATTAGTTTTGAGATTAGTTATTCCAAAGAAGCTACGTGTAGAGTACATAATCTTTAAAAAGGTCCAAAATGAGGGCCTTTTCAAAATGGCTGCCAAATTCCATTGTAATATTGTTTTTGAGGTCTACCAACGATACCATGAGAAGATTTTGCCCAAATTTAAATTAATTTTGATCACATATTGATTAAAACCTAGATTGATAAAAGGAAGGCGGTCAATCTGAGCGTTTTTCAAAATGGCCGCCCAATCTGGATAATGGCCACGAAATGATCAGCAATTGTTGTCAACAAAAGCATTTAAATATTGATTTATTTATAGAATCTGATCGTAATGATGTGAGGATATCAATAGTGAATCACATTCACAATGCCTATCACACATTGTAATTGAAGGTTCATCATAGAACTTGTGGTGTTTTCTGTTCACTAATATGATAGAAATACATTCTCACACTTAATACTTTTTAAATTATTAAATATTTGATCTTCATGTAGGATTTTATTAAGAATACATGAGAAGATCCCCTCGCCTAGGAAACCTAACCATTGTCTTACCAAGCCTTTTTTGTTAACACGGTTTACCAAGGGAGGTGTACCACAGGAATATGTTATAAAGCACCCGATGCTTATGTTTGTAATATCAGTGGATAGCTATGGTCCCATTTTTTTCACTGGAAACCAAAATAAGTACCAACATACCTAGCATGGCGTCGCAAAGACGTCTTAAAGTGCGCCAGTAGACAAAATTGCATTTTCCACAGAAAATGGCGAATTGGTAGGAATATCGAATTTTCATGCGGGTTTTTTCGCTCTAAATGATGGCAATTGTCTAGTGTACATAAACATAGCATTTAGTGCAATAATGTGAGTTTGAAAAGTTTTCATTGGGTGGACAAAACACACACCCTCCCTTCGACTTTGACGGCATACCCTCCCCGGTGAAGGGGCTACCTTCACATTTATTTTATAAAATGAACAGAAAGGTGATAAAATTATTGCCTTGAAGCTTTGTACGAACGGTTTTGGCATTTTAGCACACCAGAGGAAAGTCACGGGGGGGGGGGGAAAAGTCATCCACCCCTGGGTAAGGACGAGTGTTAAGCTGTCAGATTTGTGACGAAGTTAAAGTAATTATAACTTTCACTGTTATTCACAAAAGTTCAAAGTTCTACAATAAAATGAGTTTTTTAACATTTTTAAAAAAAAAAAAAAAAAAAGAATTGTCTTTTCTTTTTTTGTTCCTTTTGGGGTTGTTTAATTCCTCGCATAAAAATATTGCTCTATCAAAGCTTGCCATAATGTGTTTTAGATATTGTTCATTTTGTTTTCAAAAGAAGAGATCAAATCTTAGTTTGATTTCAAGTTTGACTATGTTTGACAATTCATCCAATAAGACATCATGTTAGATTATTCCAGGCTTTTGTTTTGACTGGACGTTTTCGGTGTTTTTATTTATTTTCTTTTACATTATCAATAACAATACATTTGCTGTAGTTGGTAATACATGATATGGATCGAGTGGTCCGTATGTATTACTGTTCTACTAAGCTTGCTTTTTCTTTAATTATTTATCACTTAAAGCGACATAATGGCATAAAAAAATATTCAGACATAATGAAAAGGACCCTTACTGAAATCACTTCCACAAGTTTGAAAATAATTTGGATGTTTACATTCTGAAAAACAGGAAGAGTTCCAGAGGGGAAGGTGGCAGTTTGTGGCAATTTGTGGAACAGAAAACCAAGGTGTTGACATCCCTGACAGAATTTACAGTGTATCTAGCATCTTTTGTGACACAATTCAAAAGCATTCAGACCAGGATTCAGGCATTGTACTTTAGGCTTGTAGTAAGATATTGATCTGGCAAGTGAAAGATGGATTAGCCGGGATTAGCACATATACAATAGCAATGGTCTGTGAGCTGATGACAGCATGCTTTTCAAGTTTGGTAAATGCTGGCAGTAATGTCAGCATCCTTTTTCCAGAAATTGCCACGAACTGCCACCTCCCCCTCTGAAACTTTTCCTGTTTTTACTGTTTTTACAGAATGTAAACATCCAAATTGTTTTCAAACTTGTGGAAGTGATTTCAGTAAGGGTCCTTTTCATTATGTCTGAATATTTTTTTTATGCCATTATGTCGCTTTAATCGTAATAAACTTACAGAAATCCGAATAGCTTAAAGTGGAGTTTTCCTAGGTGAGGGGGTTTCTTCATGTATAATTGAATAGCCTACATGAAGATACAAATTATTTAGAGAATTTAGAAAAGTATTAAATATTATTATTAATATCAGGCTTCTGAGTGGTGCAAAGAAATCTTTATATTGTAAGTTTTGGTAAAAGTCCCCGGATGCAATACAATATTCTTGTTAATATTGTATCGCAGTCGGGCATTTTAGCGAGAATGCCATTATTGAAACACTGTATCGTTCGGCAGTTGGACTACAATATTGTCAACGCAAGATTTGGTTTGAGTCAGCCTGATATTTAAATAATAATATTGAATGACTTTTTTCATATGATACAAGAATATATTGCACTAGAAAAATATTCTTGTATCATACTCAAAGTCATTCAATATTATATAAATATTGAAAATGCGTTTTGTATTTCTGTCAGCATTTAGTGAACAGAAAACACCACCCGTTTTTATGATGACCTTCAATTAAAATTGTAATTGGCATTGTGAATGTGAACACTACTGCCAATTAATCCTCAAATAATTACAAAGAGTTCCATATTAAAGGAAAGTAATATAAATATTTAAATGTAATTTTGTTACACACTTGGTGATACATTTTCATGTCATTAGATTTTGGCGGCCATTTTGAAAAGCGCCCATATTGAGAGCCAGCATAGCCTTCTTTTTCTATCAACCACATGGTTTATTGTTGCAAATATGTGAACAAACCTAATTTAAATCTGGACTAATCTGCTTCGTTTGTTAGACCCAACGATAATACTACATTGGAATTTGGAGTCCATTTTGAAAAGCGCCCTCATTTTGGACCTCTATAGATTATGTGTTACACATGTACCTTCTTTTTGAATAATTCTAATCAAAACTAATGCAAAATGTGCTCACTCGCACCTCATAATT
>JAMKCH010036616.1:0-48144 GCA_023653785.1 Ophioderma brevispina | reverse complement strand
TGCAACAATTAATTCAAACATACTTATATCTCAAATTTTTATGTTTGACTATCCATGACCTTCCAAAATAATTCAAAAACACAACTGACGGATGGAAGAAATCGTCGAGGCAGTGGTACCAGCATTGGGCAAGAAGGTCTAAAAATTTGGGAAAAATTTTTCACTAGTTGAATACCATTATGCCTCATGTTTTTCGTTAAGAAACTGTCATCAATTTGATTTCACTCCTTGTTATGAATGATCAAAGATTTAAAATGCAAGGGACATGTCAGGCCAAAAAAGAACCGGCAATCCCATCACAAACAAATAGGAGTATCGGTTGAAAATATGAAAACAGGGGATGGGGGGTTACCAAAGAGTATTTTGGTCTTACACAAAATTTCCAGATGGTTGTTAGATTAATATACCTGTCAGTGATGTTGTGAAGATTAAAAGAATCATAAATCATGTATTTTTTTTTTACTTTTTTTAGGCTTACAAACTTCAGATATATATTGTTCATAGTCACAATTTGTGAAGTTGTTAATTCTGAATAGTCTAACTCCTCTCTGGCTTTAACACCTCATGACCTACCTGCTTTAAATATTGCAGGGTGAGTAAAAAACGTACAAACAAATTTGAGGGGGTTTTTTTGGTGAAACCTAAAGGTGGAAGAGAGTTTGGAGGCATTCCCCCAAAATATTTGTCTCATAATAGCATTTATATAGATTAGACACAATAGATTGCGTACCTTGTATTTTGGTAAGCAAAATGTCTTAAAAGGGGAAAAAACAAGGTTGATTGATTTGCTTATATGTCAATGTAAAAATAAATAGGCTGAATTTCGTATGGCTTCCTATATCGGAAATGAGAAATTTCAACAATTTTCTACCAAAGAAACCAATTTTCTCGCTAATCTTTCCGAGGGGGATATTTTTGATGGAAAGCTGGACATCAGGACCAAAAATCAGTGTACTTTTGATTCTTTTAGGGACACATGATAGGGAAAATCTCTCGTTGCACCTTTCATGGATTTTTCAAATTATTTATAGAATAGGGGACACCATGTTAATCCGCTTCAAAAAATTTGAAAGGTTAACTTGATGGAAATGACTTTCACAACCTAATATGTTACAGTGGTCCTCCTGAAACTATAACCTACATACATCGTATTCATAGTCATGGTTTGGAAATCATATTTGTAGGTCGGCATGAACTGGATGTCGCCCTCTGTGAAAGTGTCAAAGGCGAGTTGTGCTTTCATCGAGGTTTTAATGGCCCTTTCCTTGAGGTAGTCAAATTAGTGAGGGCACAAAGAAATTTGATAACTTCTGCTGTGAGATCTCAAAGGCCTGTAGTTCATATCACCAACCATAAAGACATAGCTGAAAAAATGAACAATGGTAGTAGGTTGTATCAGAGAACACGAACTGGGCTGTGGTAAAGAATAACAGCAGGGAGGAGCGGTCAAGAAATCACAATTTAGATGGTCGCAATTGGTGTAACCTGTAAGCGAAATCGAGATGAAAATTATTTCATGTTGTCCAAAACTGTGGATGCTGAAGGAATCAACTCCAGTGTACGGGTTATTTCTTGACTTTGTTGTACGTAAATGGGACAAGGATGGAGGTCGCGTCCACTTCAAATGTGCCCAAGTCCGTTAGGGTTCGGTTGATTGCCGTAATCTATTTTGATCAGTTGCTATATTGAAAGGGGTTGGCCGTCATCGTATGGCAATAGCAGCCAACATTTTTTGATTGAGCGGCCCCAATTTTCAAAAATCTTGAGTTTTGCAGTGGCATTGGTAATTGGCTAGTAATTATACCTGCACGTGTAAAAATTGAACTTGTATATGTTATGCAAAAGAAGGATCTTGTATTTGGATAATATTCAGTCTCCTGATAAAAAATTATGGCTTTGAACAACCTTCCAATATGAAATAGGCCAGGAAATAGCACAGGTATGGGGTTCTTACGCTTCATCCATTGTTGTTCTGTTGGTAACAGCAAGTGCAGTAACGTATTCCATGAGGTGGTACGATTGCACAAGGGTGGACAGAAACATTTGAACACTTTTCGGCTCCCCCGCCGGTAAATGGCTATCGGATCCAATTCTAATTACAAAATACTTCTTAATGGGACAAAATACACCCATTTGAGATACTATTTGCAGGCATAATTTACATAAGACGATTATAACAACAGCTGATCAAAAAGCTAAATTTGAAAATGGAGGCGGCACTCTTTAAAAAAAGGGCCTGTTATTGCGTTAACTCCTTTTTCAGATTAAGAATTGGGAAGCTAAGAACAGCTGTTTAATGAGGGCTGGCAGTTGTTTCTTCAGAAGTGGTTCCCAATTTACTGGGATGGGCCAGAGAATTGTTTATGTGCCCTACCGACCATAGCATAAATTTTTGACCCGGAATCTTGTGTGATGATAAAGCAAAAACAATATGATTTAAATTACTTAGAGGGAAAACAACAAAAGATACGTATTGTCCTAATAAAAACGACCAGGGGCGGTGCCATTTTTAAAAGGGGGGGGGGGCGTTTTTTACAGTAAAAAAAAACATGGGAAGTGAAAAAATCCCCGCAAAAATCACCTACACAGTTTGGCGATGCCTCTTTGTGTATTTACGTATGCCCGTTCCTCTCCTGGTGTACATATGTTGCTAGTGACCATAGTGGGACAGATCAGAAGGAGAAAGCAATGATTGACAACTGCGATTATGGTATACGGATTACGAGTCCCAGCCATTAAATCACGTGATTTAGGCAAGCATAATCATTTTTCTAGGACTTGTTTACCATAAATCATAGAGGGGGGGGAGTTTACCTTAGAGCAAGGGGCGTTTATTAGGAAAAACACGGTATTTTGTTTGCTGGGAAACTATTAATAAATTTATCAAAAATTTTTTAGCATTCACAGTAAGTATACATGGCTACCAGAAATTAACATATTATCATCGGTGGTCATCTGGTCATAAAGGGTCCAAAACCTTCATTCTTAAGAATTAGTATTGCTAGTTAGATGCTCCTGCCAGGGCCACTGCTCAGCAACTTATGCACTGATCATGTACGAATGACCACTCAAAGCATTGGAAATGGTTTGTCAAGTGCACTGTTGCACAATCATGGACCTGGAGCCATGTGTATTTGTGTGCGCCAATTCATCTACATGGTAAAAGAGTACAGTCTGTGCCATGCAGTCATAAGCTGTCCTGATGTGGACCACACGCTTTACATTAATCGGACCCCCAATTGGGGGTGGGGGTGAACTTGTATTTAAAAGTGGATATGATGGGGGGCACTTGTATTCAAAGAATGGATAGAATGCGTGAACATGGACTTTACAAAATGTACCCGAAAACTAGTATTTTTGTCTGTTTTTGCTACCCGAAACAAGTACCATAATAACATCGAGTTATTACAAAGGGGAACAAACCTCCAATATTTAATCAGCATCTGGTTATAGTACATATCTACCGTTCGGAATAGAAGGATGTTCAAGTCCTCTCAACCCTATTTCCTCCTCTAAAAAAATAAGAACGTATTAATTCCAGTGTTTCATGGGTGTAAATCCATTTTGACATTTTGATGACGTAGCCCGGGCACACCAAAGAGTGCCTGTGAAATAGTCATACAGGTGTCCTAAAGCAATTTCTTTTGTGACGGTGGAATGGCGGCTATTCAAAAACACTCAAGTTCCTGTGTTATTAGAAGGCACAGACTGTTATATAAAGCACATGGTGTTTCTCAAGCATAAATTGGCTAATAAGTAAGATTAATGTCTTTGAAACCAGTGGCCAGCAAGTAGTTCTATACTGTGTATTCAATTGGACCATACACTTTTCACGGGAAGTAGATGATTTTCTATTTGACTTGACTTGTTAATCCGATAAGATATCCGGGTCCATCATACCAATTGCAAATGTGCATCTGTCCTATTACAATTGATTCCCTGCCAATAAATGCACGTGAATGTTTTGGCAATACCGCGCCATTCATCATAAGAATAGAATGTTTTTGGGATGTTATTATGTGCTTCAAATGAAAGGACCCTTCAGGATTTTGCTTTGCGGCACTCTTTGGTGGGCACGGCTACGTCAATCCAAAGTCAAGATGGATACACCCACCCATGAACACTGATTCCATACTTTTTATTTTTAGAGGGAATAGGTTTGAGAGACTGAAATTACTTCTATTTGAACAACGGTCCCTATATGTATTAAACATTGCTGATCGAATATTTGGGTTTTTGTTCCCTTTACTATAACACCCTTTATTATCTTGTTTTGGCTTTACTGTCCGATTAAAGTATTTTTTGATAATTTTGAGTATGGTTAATGTGAATATTACTCACTAAAAAAACAAAAACCATACCCTTTTTTTCATATATTATGCTGTTTTTGAACACCCTAATCAATTGTACGCCAATACATCTGTCCTGTTTGGGGGAAAAAAAGGACCCTTTATTGATGCGTTTTTGTCACGTTCACTATATTTGAACCACTTTGTTACAATTAATCCCGCTTAAGCCAAGATGGCCGCCACAGTCCCCTGCGACAATAGTTGGATTTTGTTGTAACATTCAAGATAATCATAGGGTGCTAACATCATGTTAGAATTTTAGTTTTTAAGGGGTGCATGGGAACCGATATAATCTGCTAGACTAAATCTGGATCTGCAAGATCCAGGTTAATCGGATCCAAAAAAGCACCGTGTGAATAATGCCATCAATGATGTACTACACTTCTAACAGATTAGAAGACTACAATTTATTTACAAAAGTCAAAAGTATCAACTGATTGACTTACTCATGTTGTAATATCCTTGGTGTACTGGTATCTGGAAACTCCTGAGTTGCTGTGATCATATGGTATTCTTTATCCCTCATCTCCCATTGGTCTATGTGGGCTGCCATGTGGACGTTGACGAGACACAGAGTTCTACCATAGCAATCCATACGGATACTAACCCCTCCTTTGTTACCCTAGATAAGGATTAGATACTACATGTGAGATCATCTGATTGGTGGGGATCAAGCAAGTTACGGGGGGGGGGGGGGGGGGGGGGGAGTTGTAGGCTGTAGTCAGGGAAGAATTAGCCAAACAACTTGATGTATTAGTCAGTTGTATTAGCGTGCCACGACCATGATTACTTTGAATGATATTGCTTGGGCAATTAACAATTTGTGTATTAGTCAAGTTGTCCATTCAGCAGCCACGGACCATGATTACTTTTGAAAAAATGTAGCGCTTTTGTGCAATAACAAATTTTGGTATGTAGTCAAGTTTGCATTCAGCATGCCACTGACCTGTACTTTGAATGTTAGTGCTTGGCGCAAATTAACAATTTGTGTACTTAAGTCAAGTTGTCATTCAGCATGCCACGGACCTGAATTTACTTTGAAAGTCGTTCTTGGGCAATTACAATTGTGTTTAGTCCCAAGTTGTCATTCAGCCCATGCCACGACCATGATTACTTTGAATGTAGTGCTTGGGCAATTAACAATTTGTGTATTAGTCCTAGTTGTCATTCAGCAGCCACGGACATGTTACTTTGAATGTAGTGCTTGGGCAATTAACATTTTGTTATTATCAAGTGTTGTCATTCAGCATGCCACGGACCATGATTACTTTGAATGTAGCGCTTGTGCAATTAACAATTTGTGTATAGTCCAAGTTGTCATTCAGCATGCCACGGACCATGATTACTTTGAATTAGGGCTTGGGCAATTAACAAATTTTGTGGTATTTAGTAAGTTGATCATTCAAGCAGCCACGGACCATGATTACTTTGAATGTAGCGCTTGGGCAATTAACAATTTGTGTATTAGTCCAATTGTGCTCAGCATTTCACCACGGACCATGGATTACTTTGATGTAGCGCTTGGGCAAGACGCAAAATATAATGTAAAATGTTAAATTGCTCTATTTGTTCTTTCACCTCATAAACATAATTTACAGAAGTTAAATTCATGCTTTAAACAGCTTCCACTGTTCATAGATGATTAATCATGGCAGGCAGCAGTTGTGCATGGTCATATGCACAACTGGTCATCTAATTCTGTCTCTGACTAAAGCTGCCTTCTTTGTCGTGCATGGGAGGACTTGAAAATGGACAGACTCTAAAACAAAATTAGATAAGTTTAGCTTTTCACCAAGGTAAAATGTTGCTACTTTCATAAACAAAAATTACACAGTGGGTAATTAAGATGACCCACCAACTATTAAAAAGCATGTTTTATCATCCTGCCAAGTTTTAAGTTTGAACTTAATCTGCCACTTGGTTTATAGGTGGTATGGTGGTTTAATCATTTTGAAATATGCACATGAGCTCATTATTATTCATAACCTGTCCAAAAAGAATAGAGCGAATGTTCTATCACCCTGAAAGTTCACTGACTATTCAGTTTAGATGGTAGAGTGGATTAATGGATTTTCTTCCTCCTATACAGACAACCATCCATCCACGCACAAAGGCATCAATCTGCATGGTCATATAGGCCCTCCACAACATTGGTTGTGGCCCTGCGGGGCCAACAAATTGAGAAAAGTTTGAGAAAAGATCAATCCAAATTTAGAAAGGTAGCCACTGATATACCAAGAACCGAAAATGAAACCCAATTTTGAGGCAGACCGGATTTGTTTTCTCGCTAAGGCGGCGGCAAATTTTTTGTTATAAGCTGCCTTTAGCAGTGAAGTATTTTATTTTCCACTTTCAAGTATATTGCTTAAAGGTGTTTTTTAAATGGAAGGTTTCATTCATCTGTGGGGCAAATTCTTTGTTTCTCATTGGTAGGCTAACTTTTTTTTAACTTCCTTATAACCCTCTTGATGTCTAATGGTGCATCCCTAAATTGTATCCACAATACCCAATGGACAATTAAAGACAAATTTGTGACTTGTCATTCTTGAAAAGTTTGATGCCTGTATTCAATCATTAGTTCTAGTTCTTAGATTTTTTTAGGATACAAATTTCTCTCAAATTTCACTGGATCGGTTGTAGACCACCTACCGAGAACGTTTCGAAGGTTTATTGGACAAACAGGTGCAAAAAGAAAACCTCAAACTTTGTTTTGAACGTGCCTGTTATCGTAAGCGTTCCCCATAAAAAAACATGCTTGAACTTTGTCCGTGCACGACCGAAACTACTTAATCATCCTCTTATTACATAAGACGTGTATTCTGCTTATTTCCACTTCAGGTTTATTAAATACATTGGGTACCCCTTCCAATATGTAAAAAACCGGGGTCAAGAAAAAATTGGGGGCGCTTTCGTCTGGAAATCTCCTCATGTCCTCTTCAAGAACTTCATTTCAGCCGAACATAAGCACGTAATTCCTTTTAACATATTATTGAAAACCATAACACAACACTTAAATTGAATACCACTTACCCATGTGCACCACCTAGCCCTGTTTCTTGTGAACGGTCTGTATATTTCCTTAGGAATGGTAGGTGCAACATTCTGTCTCCGTACAGTCATAGTAGATAGCCCCTTTGATACGATTGTTTACCCCCCCCCTTCACAAAAAATCAAATTTGGAATGATGAACATTTTAAAAAAACTTAAAGGAACATAACAGCCATTTTCAATTTGAACTACTTAAGGGACTATAAGTGATTTTTGCTCACCAGAAAATCAAAAAAAACAATCATCAAACAGAAGATTTTTGCATTTTCGTACCAAGTTAGGTATCCTACATAGGCCCCAAAGTTGAAGACTAAATCACCCTAATAATAGGGACCAAATTGGAATTTTTAGGTAGGCCGGGGTCACAACGAATTAGACGAATGCAATTTTATTTAGTATTACTACAATATTTAGTACGTGTGACGCAATTTTTTCTTCGCCGTATTGTAATTGGTCGCAATCGGTCAACAACGAAAATTTTCATCGTTAAGTGTCGCATTTATTGTGATACATTGTAAATAAATTCGCGAAAATGATGGTGACCGCAATGTCGGTCCATTGATGCGAAAAATCCTCACACATAACGGCGACCGTCCCTTCGTCCAGCTGCCGCCTTCCCGGAAATTGTGACCATAGCACGCATACCCTGGTCCCCCTGGCACGAGTACGAGCAACTTGAACTACTGTATCGCATGTGCACGTTGAATTGAATCGGAGATGATTCCTTACAAGTTTAGCCTCTTTTCTGATTGAATCGAGTCGGCGATTTTTTTCACTAATTACATTACCGAACAATATTCACCACACTATCCTTCAGGTGTAAATTTGTGTAAAATTTGCTCATCTGTAATAGGCATAAAGGAAATCGGTATCTGTAGGCATTTGTTTATTTGTTTTTTTTTCCCAGTAGTTTTTCCAATCGTGATTCCCTTGGTGTTGACCTTGATCGGTCACCATCTCCGGTCCCACATGTTTTTTTTTGCCCAGACGTAATAAATAAGTTTTGAAATAGTATTAATTAATTAGTTAAATAAAGATTTACCTAATCACACACCTTCATTAGTTGTTCTAAATTGTCTATTTTAAATTCTGAATTTTTAATTTAATAATTTTCTTTTGATCATCGATCTTAATATGCGCACTAAGGCGTTGTTGACAAACCGTGGTGACATTATTCTCCATATGAAGAAATCCCAACCCGGAAGTACTAACATGGACGTTCTCATCTTTGGTCATAGGAAGTAATACGTGAAAGAACCGTTTTTCATGGAATCAAGATGGAAATATATATAAATCATGCAGAAAAAAGGAAAATTTGATCAAGGCCATTCCTTTTAGCGTTTGCAATCTCGAACTTGAACCTGTACGTTGACATAAGAGGAGTGTGTGCTTCCTTTATTTACATTAGTGTTGAGTATGTTTTTGCCAATGGATTGCCTCAAACAACTATAACCCGATGAACCTCGACCGTTACCATCGCATCGTGAAGTGATTGACACCAGTAATACATCTCGTACGTGATTATGCGTTCGTAATGACCAATTAATGCGCACGATACTAAATGATACGATGTGACCGCAGTCGTCCGTTTGAAAATTATTCAATTGTTTCACAATATCTAGTATTGCGACAAATTTGTCTCGTGTGACTCACGGCCTTTAGTCTTACTCTCTGTATGGACATTAAATCATAGAGTTTCAACACGCTCATTCCACCCAAGGACAGAGTGTAGTGGTTGTATTGTAACAACATTGACATGAACGGACCTTGTGTGATCTGGGTATCATATATCATGCCCCAAAAACCAGGGGGTTTTGTTTTTCTCTAATACCCTGTCTAATGGAGGGTACGGAACTGTGCAATGGAAGTGAGATATTTACTACTCATAGTGTATAGACCATAATTCAATGGATAATTCATCAGTTTTTGACCTGTGGTTTTTCCTCCTAAACATTTTTCCCTTGGAAAAAAATAACTATGAGAATTGTACAGACTTTTCACCACTTTTAGCTCTTCCTGCATAGTAAAATATTTTTGACTCTTTCATGTGATTCACTGCATAGTGTCTTTAAAATGGAAATCCCCCTTAGGGTTCGTTGAAAACGCAATTTCAAGTAGATTGTTCCAGCTGTCAACCATAGCACAGATGTGTCATTGCCTTTCCTGCAAGGACAAAAGTGGATTGATGTGTTACAAGCCTGGGATCCGATTCTTCCATATAAAGTTTTTCTTCCTCAAATGGAACATAGTTATCAAACATACTGATTACAAATTTCTGAGTTAAATCCGTCCCAACCTTTTTTTATATATTTTTAATGGGGGTTATGATATCAAAATATGAACTTTTTCTTTCTTAATATCAATCTTAATTTTGATGGGGTAAAGTCTGGGGGAGATATGGTCCAATTGGGCCACCCACCTTTACGTACGTACAAGCACCAAGTACATTGTATACCTTATCTTGAAGTAGAAGCAGAGTTGTAAATTTTTTAACTACTTAGTTTCTCCAGGTAGACAAGGCATGGGTATTTATTATCCTTTCCCTGTAGATGGCCACGCACACAAGTGTTTGAAAAAAAACCCCTATGCCACTTTCCGGATTCGAACCGGCACCTCCGATTACTTATGAAACGGGCGCTCTAGCCACTGAGCCACAAGACTGGGTTTGGGTAGAAGACGATAGATATCATCTTATAGGTGTTAAGTTCTAAAGGTGGTCCCCCATTCTCTTTCCTAGCGAATAGCATCAAACGGTATATTTACAATATACAATTTTTAATATTGTTTTGAAGTTTTAACTACTCAGTTCTCTCCAGTAGACAAGGAATGGGTATTTATTTCTTTCCCTGGCGATGCCCAGTGCGCACACAAGTGTTTGAAAAAAACCCTATTGTCCCTATACTGAGACATAACAAACACCTCCTTTTAAGGACCTTAAAAATATTACCTCGTTGAAAAGTTGTGGCCCTTTCCCATGATATAGAGTTTAATATGCTAATGTATTAAATGGCAGTCCATGAGATGTGCTGACATTTAAGACTTGGTATACCAGATATAATTTAACATCTAAAAATACCCAATTTTTATATGAACCAGCTGACTTTAAAAGAGGTAATCGTGATGGACATTAGATGACAATCCCTGAATTGACCCAGCTTGTTCCCAAGCGTGCTGAACTCGCACCGTCAACATATCCGGGCCCGATTGTTTTAAAAGGAAAGTTCCCCGGCTTGTTTTGCAAATTTCCCGCTCACAGAAAATGTCCCCTACACCAATAGGGTGATCCATGCCTGACCAGCCTGAATATTCATACATTTCCCCTGCCTTGAATTGTCCCTCCAAAAAAAAAAAATTATCAGGGGGACCTGCCCCTGAACTTGGTGTTTAAGACCAAGGTGCACTATATTTTTGTTTATCCATCATAACTTTAGTCGTGTCCACACGAGGCTGAAACTCCAGAGTTTTTCAAAACTTATGGTGTGTCGATCGGGGTTTTTGACATGTGGATGCATTCCAAGGTTTTTACCCTCGGAGTTTTAAATATCGAGTGGTCCTAGCAGGGGTTTTTTATCCGCCCAAATAAAAAACTTGGGGTGGAACTCGGCCCTCCGATAACACTCGGGAGTTTTTTTTTTGGAGGGTCGCGACCGTGTTTGGACAGCTTTTGGGGGATTACTGAGCGTAGGTGACCTCGCAAGGTCGTATGTGACAAATTCCCCTGTGTTTTGAATATCACCATGGGTGTGGAGGAGGCCTAACAAAAAACGAGGAAAAAGGGGGAAAAAAGAGGAAAAAAGGACTAAAATGCCCAAAACAGCTGAAAATAAAAACATTAAAAAAAATCTAAAAATTTTTTTTGCACTAACCACATTTTCCAAAAAACGAGGAATCCCTTAACGAGGACATTCACCACCCTGTTATCAATGGCGGGAAGTTCCACGGGTTTTCCGGTATGTTTTGCTTGCAGGTCTACACTCTGATATGTGAACCAGAGAAATGTCCATGAAAGGGAGGATTATTTCCCCCGGGTTTTGTCATCGTGGTGGAACATTTTGAGTGAAGTAAAATAATTGATTAATTTTTGCACCCCGGAGTTTCAATCCAAACCCTTAAGAAGGTTTTTTGTGACTGTGTGAACATGGGCTTTTTGACTGTAAAGAATGAATTTTCAAATTGATTAGCCCATTAATGCAATCACAAGCATTATGTGTATTTTTCAATAACAATTTTTGACAAGTCAGAAATAAGGGTCCATGGGAATTGTTAGTATTTTAACCAGAGTACTGGGTATAATTTTTAAGTCACAATCTTTCCACATATCTTTTTGGAAATGCAGAGGGAATATTCACAGTTTTAATATACTCATTATGCCGAACGTGTTTTGCCTCCATCAGTTGGCACCCCTATTTAAAAAATAATCACAATCACAGAACCTGATATCTGGGTAGGGGAGAAAAGAGCAATTTTTACCAAATTGCATTTGCCTGAATACAGGCAGTTTCGTTTTAGCATGGGTAAGGATTCTAGCATGCGTGATCACCGAGCAAGTGGGATTTTCTCTTTTTACAGAGTTGAGAAAATGCCTTAAAGGGTTCCCATGACCCGCTTAAACACTTATATACCACCAAAAAATTTTTTCATCATTCCATAGTATGTTGGTTAATGTAAAATTTGCCTGAAGCAGTAGGAGAAAACCCTATATTTGATAAAATGGGCATAATATACTGTGTTTTTGGACCCGCTTTCAAGGAACATGCCAAATGAAGTGATTATCGCGCTGGCAAGCGTGACCCCAGAAATTTTTGACGTCCCGATTACACTACGCGATACCGCGTCATGATCGTCATGTGGAACGGACGTGCGCGTGGTCCCGTTTTCTTTTCTTTTCTTGCATACGTCACATTTTGACTTCTTGTGATATGCGTCGTACGTTTTGTATCATATGGCATAAGTTTTCTTGATTTGATCCTTCAAAATTGGCGATTATAGCCTAATGTGCTGTATTGTCCCGACGGCTGCACCAGCGTTGACCGTGCCGTGACAATGAGAATCATAACCGAATAGCTTTATTCAAGTCCCAGACAAGAAACCGCCAAGGAGAGATATCTGGAATGGTGCCGGTGCGGTTACCCACTGTGGAGCTTTTTGTTTACAACTTTTTTACTCTGAACGTCCATTAAACGGGGTCAATCCAACTCCAGCATCTTGATACGCCTTCGCGAAAACAGGAGAAGCCCTATCAGTTTGGGTTAATTTCCTTGAAATTTACACTTTCCTCCCGATGGTTCACTTTTTAAAAATCTGTGTTGCTATATGATCAGGAATACTGTTGAGGTATGAAAAATGTAAGAAATTAAGAAATGTCCCTACTACTCAGCCATTCCTGGACCTTTTAAGAGAGTAGCTACTATCCCTACAGAGTACGCCTATTGGTCCCCTCATTCCTCTTAGAGTTAGGTCTGTATTGTGGGGCCCGCCCGATATAAGCTGCTAAAATGTTTATCAGTTTTTAAAAAAATGGACCAATTGGAAAAGTTTAATGTCATTGGAAACCAAACTTGTGTATAGTGCACCAGGGGATCCCTCAATGTTGATGAGTCAAGGCAATCTCAAAATCTGCACTAAACAGCTGATTGCGTTTACACACCCAGTAACACAACATCACCAAACGATGAATAATGTTTTTGTGTTTTGGGGGCACATCCCATGGTGCAACAATATCACGCTGGAAATCTGTGAATATACAAAAAAAAACAAAAAACGCGGAAAGGCTTTTTTTGATCTCAAAGTCGGAATTTTGATCACGCACGTATAAAAATTACAGATCAGATAAAAAGTACCGCCTTGTCTTTATACACACACGTATTTCAAGCCAACCCACTACAGTTATGTTCGCATAATTGATGAATTTTGATGATTTTTTTCGTATGTTTTCGGATTAGCAAATCACTGCTCATCCCTTTAGGTTAAATATTTCCCAGCTAGTATTAGCGGTATAGGTACTGGACAATCGATCTGGGGGCAAAATTCCCCAGTCGTCCCGCCAGAGGGGGCAAAACAATCTCAGTTTGGTTCGAAATTCTCAACACTTCTGATGGAATCCATATGTGCAACCAACATTTTCCTCTTTTCATTAATTTGGCCCAAATTAAGGCTAAAATTGGTTAAATTCCTCCAAACAAAGAGAGATGAAAATGGCAAATTTCCCTCCATTTTTGTCCGTTCGCCAGAGGGGGATCTTGCCCCCTCCCCAGTTGGTATGCCAACTTGGTTAGAGTCCCAGTGGGTGTCTGTTTCTCTTTTGTTCCGTCCCTTACGCAGAATACTTTTTTGTCTCGTGTTCATTTTTGCAGAAATTTGAGCTGTATACTTACGCCATTTGTCACTGATATAGGGACCCCTGTACTTACCGTGTAACGTGCTCCGCGCCTACAAAGCTTCAATACTGGCTCCACGAGGGATACCGTGAAGATGTGGAATGTTTTAAATAATTCCTAAACAACCGTTTTTACAGTGAAATGATGTGAATGATTTATAAATCTGTACAAGTTCAATTTAGAAAAGTACAATAAACAAAATTAAGTTTTGTACTTGGCTATTTTCCATTCAACTTCAAGTCACTTTCTATTGTTAGACAGCAAAGTGGCTTATTGGATAGATTAAAATGCTTCTTCCCTATTTTCACCTAATGGATATGACTTAACTTTTCCCCAGCTCCTACATCAGCTCGAATCTAGTATAGGTGATTGGAATGTTAAAATTTGGTGAAGATTGGGATACAATGCATACAAATGTGGCAAAGAGGGGGAACAATTCTGATTTTCTGGAAAAATATACACCCCTGGTTAGAGTTATGGTGAGTTAAGAATTTAAGTTAGGGTAATCATGTTAATAACTGGTGGTATGGGTTAGGGTTATCATTTTAAGTTAATGGTCAGTGGCTTGATTGCTAATAGCCATTACCCTAGGATGTAGTAAAAATATTGGTGTCTAGAAATGCTATTTTTTCTTTCCCCTTTGAAATCTTACGGATAAAAGATGTTTGCTTTGGACATTATGTGCTCCAATTTGGTTGACCAATATTAATTTTACAGAGTACTCGATGGAGCTTAAAAATATCACATTTTAGCTCTAACTTCAAAACAGATTGGAACATTGGCGCACGACTTTACAAATGGGGATTTTTGGATCAAGGTCATTAAATTAAGATGAAAACATTATATACTTAAATTGGGTCATAGTTAGAGATATGATTAAGGGCTATCTTTTGAGCTTATGGTTAGTACTAAAGTTTGGGTTTAGGATTAAGGTTAGAAGTTTAAGGGTTAGAGGCAGTTAGGTTCAGGGCTTAATCTTGAAAATTGAAAATGAAACTAAATAGATGAAATATGGCGTAACTAAATTCTTTTTCCATTTCATTCATGTCATGATATAAAACATGGTTACACACTTATCCTCAGAGATTATATCAAGTTGTAGGTTATTACCACTGGACATATTCGTTCGTTCGTGCAAGTCCAAAATCACAGTGGAAGATCCGTCTTTAACCAGCTGATAGTTTCATCATCCAGGTTGATCAGGCCTGGAATTCCTCTTGGGGACTTGTAGACCTCACAGTCCTCACTTGTATGACCTCTAACTGGACATATTAATGATTCATTAAAGCAATAACAGCACATTTTTTGAAGAGCGCACCCAATTTTCAAAATTTGATATTTTTGCAGAGTTATGTTGGTAATTGTCTACGAAACTACACCTGCAAAAGAGAATGCTTAAAAATGTGTATTTATCATAAAATAAGCGATTTTGTAATTAAAATTGGGATCCCAGATTGTATTTAACGGCAGAGCTGGAAATGCTAAGTTTATGTCCGTCCATGATGAAATAGTGCCACCTCAAGAAATGACCTCTAACTTGACTTACTTGAACCAATAATACAACTAATGGATGATTGTAGACATACATGGCGCTATTTCCCGGCTATTTCATATTGGAAGGCCGTTTCCAGCAGCCGTTGAATTATTATTGGAGATCTCCGGTATTAATTATTCTAGGCCCACCCCTTCTAAAATATTAATTACTCTAATTACAAAATTCCTTTTGTTTGCGACACAGACATTTTTGAGCTTAACCATTCACAGGTATAGTTTACTTGCCAGTTACCAATGCAACCGTGTAAAAATCCCAAAATTTTTGAAAAATTGGGGGTGCTCTTCAAAAAAAATGTGCTGTTATTGCTTTAATGTTTTGTTTCCATACCAAAATGATACCAAACATGGTATTTTGTTTTGCATATACATGTTACATGTGCATGTTCAGCAATTTGCTAATGAATTACACTGGCATGGGAAGGTAATGTGATATGCATGTAATAACCATGCATTAATGACAAAGTACATTTTCTCTTTAATTTAAAAACCTATTTGATCTATGCTTAATAATATAAATGAATAACCATATGTAATCTAATCCAATTCTATACAAGGCGGCTCTGGAACCACTAGTTGCCTGCTTTCGTGATCCACCCTTTCTGCACTCTCTGCACAATTTGACCTTTAATGACCCTTGACCTTGGTAGGTAACCTATTGACCTTTAATCCTACCATGGAATGGAAGTCTCTATGACCTGAGTTTGGTGGCAATTGGAGTTGAGGTGTCCATGCATGAGCAATTTGAAAAAGGTTAAACTTTAACACACATGTGTATATACGTCCCAATACACATGGACGGATATACAGAAAAATTGGGATTAGTATGTGCCTCTCTGCACTAATGCAGATAACACTAAACTATTTTTGCTTTCCACTTTTCGTATTTTTAAACATGCATGGAAGGCCAACAGTATCATGCTGAGCTGATTGTGTCAAGAAGTGAGGGATACCCCAGATTTCTGCTTATGTTGGGGAGAAGGATTGGAGGTTATGGTCATAAAGTTCATTTGAATAAGTAGGAATTGTAAAAGCAATCACGAAAAATGCAGGTGCTCAATTATACATTATGTAAAGTTAAAGACATAAGTGATTTATCCGAAAGAGTCAAAATACCTGAAGGAAGTGAAGTATTTAAGCATGTGTAGAATTCTCATAAGTTACTTTCTCCAACTGAAGAATTGACAGAAAAGGGAGAAAACGGCAGTCTTCAAAGATACAAATCCCCATTCATTTGTGTGTTGTAGTAAGTGTCCCTACAGACAGTAATGACTAAAATTTCCAATTTTGTCCTAATAGGTTGCTTCTGGTTCTATCATTTGCAGGATACCTATACTTGTTACAGACATGGAAAATCTGATTTTTGATGATTTTTTGGATTTTCTGATTTAGAAAATCACTGATAGTGCCTTTAATTTACCAATGTCAATTGAACTGCTCGATTGATCAGCATTAAACAGTCAGTTTGAAGTAATATTGGCTGACAAGACCAAGTGTTTGGGGTCACACCATGCTTATCACTTAGCAATGGGGTGTCAGGCAAAAAAAAAAAAAAAAAAAAAGATGCGAAACCCTGGTGTATTACCAAATCAGGTTTCATATATCATTTGGTTTCTTTTAGTGTTTTTAATATGAGTTTGAATTTTCACAATTTATAGAGATCATTGCACTTTTGAGTACACAGCTGTTGTTCGTGAAGGTTAACAGAAAAATCAATTAATGTTAATGTTAACTGATGCTTACATAAAGCAGATTTCCAACTAATGATCTGCAGGGGTCTACATGGGTTGCCAAATTTACACGGCTGTCGCCGTGTCGCGATTTAAGCGCACTTGGTGTGTCGCGGTTCGCTTTTTAGCCCTAGCTCAACGTGTCGATCTTTATTGTGTGCCATCGGATGTCGATCATTTAAATATATATTGGCATCGCATGTTGGATTTTTCTGCCTACAAATGGGTCCAGGAAAATACGCATTTAGAGAACTATATTGCTGGCTTTTGCCGCATGCGATTTGTTGACAAGACTTTGACAATGCTCTGTTTTTTGAGAGTATGATAATTTAGCATTATTAACTCCAATTTGAGGTGAAAATGTGGATAATCAGCTTGAATCCAGTTGCGATAAAATTTAACTTTATCACATCGTCGCATCATCGGAAACGTACAGTACCCCTGTTTTAGGAAATCCTCTTGCATCGCCGTCTTAAAGGGATTAGCAGCGATTTGCTAATCCAAAACATCGAAAAAATCATCAAAATTCACATTTTTATATTTTTGTTACTGGCATGGATATGCGAACATAACCTTCAAGTGGTTGGCTTGAAATCCGTGTATTAAAGACAAGGCAGTACTTTTTATCTGATTCTGTAATTTCTATGCGTCCGGGCTATGCGTGCGTATCAAAATTCCGACTTGAGATCAAAAAAACCTTTCCCGGTGAATATCGCAGATTTTCAGCCCGATATTGTGCACCGTGACCAATACAGTTTAACCTCAAACACAAACATTATTGATCTTTGTTTATTCTGTACTGGTGTAAACCACAATCAGCTGTTTAGTGTAGATTTTGAGATGCCGTCGCTGTATGTCTATTTGCTGGAGATGATAGGACAAATTTCCTCAAATACTTCCATTTTTTTTCATTATTTGGTAGTTTGTTTCTACATTAAAGCAGTTATATGGAATTGTACACACTTATCCCTGATTTATAAGTTAAAAAATGCATTCCCACATTGTTTTCGATTCTCTCGCATTATCGCTGCTAATCCCTTTAAAACAACGTTGAGCATGTCATGAATAATTAATCATCGCCAGTCTTTGGAGCTATTTTGGGTACAATTTGAATAATGTCCGACAATGTTTAGAGCCTAAGGGTTAGGCTTTGTGTAAAGGATGAGCAACGAACAAGTTTGCGAATGAAAACATGTGCACTGTGCCGGGGCACTGTGCACCTGGTCGATGCAGTCAAGTGCTAAGCACGAAAACAATTCTACAACATTCGATGTCTTTTTGAAGAATTTTAAATTTTTGTTTTTCCAAAATTCAGTGTGTCATATTATAAGCGCTGAAAAATACGTCGAAATAAAATTGATATTTATATCAGAAATGTTAGCAGACATCGGTAATTTACTGTCTTCAATGCACGTGCGCGGATTGATTTTGTGTTGCTAATTGCATTTGTTGGGCTGGTAGACTCTTTCTGCTGTCATTTTACATGCTATGCAGGTAATAGGTGTTAATGAAGTATGCGAGTAAGACCAACCCGACATTCGTAATGAGGTTTTTGTTGACAATGAAAAAATTGCAGCGGAGGGGGATTTCCCGAAGACAATCCCTATCATGATCAAAGAGGTAATACAAGTTGTAAATAAAACTTGAGTCAAAAACAGAGTCGAATCTAAATCTCTATTTTTGTTTGGTCTATTCACAGTAATTTTAATCACATAATTATTAAATAGACACGATTAGCCTAAAGATGATTGCACAAGCTTTTTCTCAGGCTGAGTTTACCCCGTGTATTGAATGGAACATCCAAGCATTCATATGTTAATTAGAAGTAAACAAAAACAAACAGGGGTAAATAAGTTGAAATAAGCCCAAATTATTTTTAAAAATCATTTTAAAAAATACAAACCTAGATTTTGACACTTCAGTAAATGATAATATGTTTTAATTGCTCAAATTTGTCAATTTCATATGACTGAAAAGAGAAATCATGGCGGCGGGTCGTCGCGGCTGGGCAGTGCCGGGCAGTGAAGTTGATACAACAATTTCATTTATAGAGATGAATTATTAACCCGATTATTAAAAAAATGTTAACTCATATTACTGATACTGTCTTGAGGAATTACTAAAACTAAAAGACTCTCAGGCCGCCCGTGAAGATCGCGTTTTGGAAGGTATTTTTGGTACGTCCTTAGACTTATATCGCTTGCAAGTTGTTTTCCACAATTTGGGTGTCGCGTGTCAAAGCATACGGAAGTTATGAAAGTCGTACGTCGGTTTTTAATTTTCCCCCAAAAGTCCAAGTCGAAAGATAACAGTAATTTTTGGAAAATGTCCGTCGCTCGATAAGAGACTGCGTGTCGAAAGTTCGCGGGATAAGAAAGGCCGTGTCGCGCTGTCACGCGTGTCGATTTTTACCCATGTAGACCCCTATCTGCACACAGAGCTCGAATTACTTGGGTGCACACGTGCACGTATGCATGTAGCTTTTTCTTTGTGCATGTTGAGTGTATGTACTACATGCACAGTGTGCATGCAATTTGATTTTTAATCAGTTTTATTTATATTATCAGCATGCATTTTTAACGTAGAAAACTGAAAATATTAGCTGTAAAAGTCATAAAATCTGTAATTTAGCTTAGTATTAGCTACCATGGAATTCACAAGCCTTTAAAGGTATTTACAAAACATTTGCCCCTGGCCAGTGCATCTGAAGGGGCCTTGAATTCTATATTTGCTTGTTTCCTAATCTATGGCCTACTTAGCATGTGTGTGAACATAGCGCATCAATACCTATTCGCCACTGAGTTTTTTTAAGACGTGTGCGTACGTCTCCAACTTGATAATTATAATCGGGAACCACTTTGTAAGGTTTTCCTTGAAGACATGTGATTGTGCATGTATCATTTGATTTGTGCATGTAAGTTTTCCACATTGCATGCACAAAATGCATGTAGTTTTTATTTTGTAATTCGAGGTCTGTCTGCACATCGTGGTTATGAATTTAATAGCACATGAGTTATTGCAGTGAAATAACTCTCCAGTATTAGTACGCAACAATCATTTATATACTTAATGATTTGTAACTATGGGTTTTGGTAAAGAAACTGAAAACATAGTTACACAACCAATTTCTTCATATGAGAAGTACCTGTGAAGAAGTAGTGTAAGTAGCACGAGTACCCACCGCATGGGTACCACACGCCGGCGCAAAAGTGGGGGTAATCATCTACCTAGGTACACACGCAGTAGTTCAACACTAGTCACCCCATGTGGAGTACATGCATGGGGTACTCCCCTGCAAATGAGTTGAGCTCTGTATGATTATTTCAGTAATGTTATCCATTTTAACATTTTGGTCACATCTGTTATATGTTTTACACAAAAAATGCATATGACGGGGGTTTTGGTGATGCTCAACTCAAATGTAGATGTTACTAAGCTTGAAAATGATCAGAAAGTCGTAAAATAAAATGTGGATGTTTGGCGCCCCTCTATGGTCCAAAGTGCTACCTACTAGGCAGCCTTTAGGGGAGTACCTGTGAAGGTAATCCCCGAGTAGAGAGCACAAGTGGTACTCACTATGGGGGGCTTACAGGGGTAAATGTCCGTCACCTAGCAGGCAACTGCAGAGTAAACTATAGGATGGGATGAGCCAAAGTAAACATAGCTGCTATCCACCAAGTGGCTTGTGTACTTTGCCAATACTTAGTTTCTAGGTTCTGCATCAATAGTGCATCAATGGGGGGTAACTTGAAGTAGAGCTAAGAGTACAATGCGAGTAGCCTAAAGCTCCTTGGGTTTACACCGTGCGTAGGAATTTTGCTGTGTACATAAGAAAGAAAGCATTCCTTTGTGGTGTATGGTAATCATGTGGTGGTTTCAGGCAGCAACCAGCGATGTGGAAAGTCATTGCTTTTCTACCCGAATAAAATGGCTGGAGTTTAAATTCGACCAACGTGACAAAAAGTTTTGTCAAAGAAAATTATAAATTAACTATGGACATGATATAAATTATGCTATTTTTAAAATTTGTTATTGTTTGGATAAATCCGATTAAAATTAATAGAGTAAACATAAAAAATTAAATTAATGCCGTATTTATTAAATCAACATCAACAAATTTTATCCGACAAATGGCACACAAAATTGTTAAAAACATTGCCTGATTTATATTGGATTTTTTAACATGTGGGTCTACTGTGCATTAATAAAGTGACAAAGTAATAAGAGTAATATTGACATTCCGTTTCGATCTGTAATCAGACAACATAACACCTGACTGGATATATTATATTAATCTCACTTCTACCCTTTCGCTGAAACGTCACCATGATTGATTACAAAAGCAAGTGATTTGTACGATAAAACCGCTTCATGCTATTATTACCATCAGACAAACAATTTTTCATGCTATGCACATTTGCCATTTGTTTAGCTTGTGTCTTGAGATTAATTCAATTTAGAACACTTATACTTACCAATAAAATGCTGAAAGAATCAACAACCTGCATGACTAAACCTCTTGCTCACTTGCTCTCATGTTAGCTATCTTTTAAATAATTACTACAGGTTTGTTTAAAAATAGATGTACAATGAAAGGTAATACTCACTCTTCAAAAGGGTGTGCATTAACTGGTTATTCTCTTGGGGGTTTAGTCACAGGCTGTTTGAAGTCCTCATTTATTATGGACAAAATGAGATACACAAAAAAAATCACGGGGACACACTTTTGACAACAATAACTAATTTTAAGAGTATTTATGGCCACGAACTACATATCTGTTTTAATTTGATGAAATTTCATTGCGCGGGCAAATAATGTTTTTTTCCATAAATCTAAGTTTTTTACCACGTCTTTCTACTATGAAATAGAGTCCATGTAGAGGCTCTATAAAAACATACAATTATGACCTTTGTAAGCCTAATAAGGCAAGATTCCCCCTTGGATTTTTTTTTTTCCCTGATTTTTTTTTGCAGAGGTAATCGGATCTTGCATGTCCCTACTTATAATCAGTTCTCAAAATTGTGTCGTCCATTCCTTAAAATTGCTCTTAAAATAAAAGAAGACAATTTGCATTGGGTCAAAACAGCTTGGATTAGGTGTCTCTGAAGCAAGGTTTTAACCAACCAGTTTGCCTCGCAAACCCATTTCTGAGTAAGCATGAGGTGACCCCAACAACCTTATATTTCCTACCACTTTTTTCAAAGCAACTTCAGGACCCCTACTATGAGCCGCCAACCCCCAAAATGGGTCAAATCCCCAAGGTTGAGTAACACTGATGTCTTAAGGGGGTGCTTCCGGAAATTTTTCCAAATTGTCTAACATTCAAATCTTACCGTTATCTCTTTAACAAACGAAATACCGTTAGTTTGGTGTTCGATAAAAAACATGTTGGCTCCATTGGGGTCCACAGTAGCAACCAGATTGGTCAAATACCAATTGGTCTTATAGAGTAATCTGTAATTAAAAATAGGGTGGGTCTTTTTAGGTGCTTTCAACTGTATCACTTGCAGGATCGTTAGTCTAGCTATACGTTTTATAACAAACCTGAAAAAAAAATCTGATTTTTAAATTATTTTACATTTTAAAAAAAAAAAAAAAAAAAAAATGCCTTTAATTATTTTGTTAATTCAAGGGTCTTTGTATTCTTAAAGATTTGATGGTTTATCATTTTGTTTTTGTTTTTCGGGGGGGGATAAATTCATGTAATAATCTATAATCTTATTACCGTGGGTCTGTCCTTTCTGTCCGCGTGCTATTTTCTTTCCTGGAGACCGAGGGTCGTACATTCCTGAAACTTGGTGGGTGATGGATGGCCATTAGGACTTCCAACGAAACGAATTGTATTGGTTAGTGGATCAAATGTAATCGGGGTCATTCAAGGGTCAAAGAGGTTCAAATGGACCTCGTCTATTTTCTCGGACACCGAGGGTCGCACGTTCCTTGAAACTGGTGGGTGGGTGCCCCTTGACCTTCCAAAGACACCAAGTTTGGTATTGGTTGTGATCAAAGGTCATCAATGGGTCATTCAAGGTCAAAGTAGGGTCAGGGATAACGTCAGTGTATAGACTTGAATCTTGGAGGTTGGAGTTGATTGTTGAATAGTCCAAAAATTTTAAGGGTCACAACAAGGTCATTAGGGGGTCTTCAAGGTCAAGGGAGGTCAAATAGTATAATAATACCGGTAGAAACTGGGGTGTGTCCCTGTTCTGACCGCGTCTATCTTCCTCGGACACCGAGGGTCGCACATCCTGAAACTTGGGTGGTTGGGGTCGTGACCTTCGAAGATCCAGTTTGTATTGGGTTTGTAGGATCAAAACACCAGTGATCGAGAAAACCCGTGAACCGCCTAGTAATATTTTATAATATTTGCAAATATGACAACCTTATCAATGTAACACCAGAAAGCTGGATGGAGCTGAAAACTCCCACAGTAAAAGTGGGGTCCATAGGATTCACCAACCCAGACTCTAAGACCTGCTTCAATTGCTTGCGCTGACATGGAAATCTAGAAGCACTTGACCTCTTATCCAGAAGGGTGCTACGATCTACCTGTAGATGAGGTGACATTATTTGTTTGTGCACCCCCTGTTGGTGTAAGAGATACAGTTTAAAAACTGATGGCAAAAGCATTCAGCTTGCAAGCCCTATCTTAATGGTTTCCATTCTAAGGACTGTAAGGTAAAGTAGGGGCAGTGACTTGGCATGCTGTTGATTGTTAACCTGCATCAACTGGTCCCGTAACTTCACAATCACAAATAAACTTGCACAGGCTTCACATATGTAAAAGATGACAGAAAGGAACATCCACACATGCCATTAACATGAGTTACTGCAACTTGGAGGGAGGGTTCCCGGGACCTAAGCGCTCAACTTACCACCACCCGTCCCAAGTCGGGGGCAATCACAGTAGGAGGAAAAAGAATGGATACAGGCTGTCGTATTCTAGGGCCTGGGCTTGATATTATGAATATAATCAATTACTCTGCACAATCCTAAAATATATGATGCAGATCAAAAGTCAGGATGCTGGGGTGTTCACATTCATGACAGAGAAAAAGTGTATGTCGGTAGTCAAATTATGCATTATCGTTATCATTTCGATGTGTGTTCTTATCAGTGGGCAGGGGTTTAGTAAGCAAACACGCAAATCATTGGTTTGCCTATTTATATGGACATAGTACGCCACGAGTGTATAAGTACGAGTGCACGCCGCTAGTTCAGTTTGGTTCATTTTTGACAGCGGGGGAATATTTTTGCCCTTTTAACTATATTAGTGGAAATGTAAACTAAAATTAAATAAAACTAAATAAGAATGGGAATAAAAAGATAGGATTTGTTGTTTTTCATATCTACATCGTGTCTGTTTGGATTGGGCAGTCCAAGATGACAAATATTACATAGGAAAAAACAAACCTATCTTTTATTCTCTAAATATAACAATCTATCACAGAAAATAATGTCAGATACATGTTATGATACTGTAACAATAACTAGAGGGATTTCTGGCGGGAAGGGCTTTCTAAACGAGCAACTGCAATTTTCGCATACTATGTACTCATTGCCAATCACTGAATTCAAGTGGATATTATACTACTCAATCCTTGATCAGCCTCATCAACAATCCAACCTGAGATTTTGATATCATAAGAAAGCTTTCTTTTTGTCCCCGCCGAACGAAGTTCGGGAGGGGACTATAAAATGGGCTCCGTCCGTATGTCCGTGTGTCTGTCCGTATGTCCGTGACAAAAATGTTAACCCTGGAACATTTGGGCATATCTTTTTTTCTGGATGAGCTAGAGTAGCCAAACTTGGGTATATTGTAGGAGGGGAAACCTCCCTACTATAGTCTGATTCGCTTCCTCGAGACAGTGACATCACGGAATGACTAGTCTTACATAACAGTCCACTCTGTGTAGATATCAGTGGTAAAAATCCATGAAGGCGAGTAATGCCGGTCGTGGATGAGATTAAGAAGTAAACTAGGCCGATTGACTCACCGGAGAGCGTAAACAAATAGTTCTAATAAATAAAATGTTGTTTAGTTCGATCTTCGAGGCTCTAAATGCGTTTCTTTTCACAAAATTTAATAATAATTATTGTGTTTTATTTTAATCTAAACAAATATAAAGATAATTTTAATCTAGGTTACTGGACGGACGTATGTTCGCCTGGCCCCGCACCTGGCTTTTACATTGGCATGCAGCATGTGTTGAGCATCCATGAGAGCGTTGCTTCCCTGTAAAGATGCTGGCTGACTATGCATGCCAAATTTCACATTTTTCCAAGAATATTGAGGAAATGCAACACCAATTCAGTAATTATGAGGTAATCTACTGGCCTTTGGTCCGTGTATTTAAACAAGACGAGGTCTAGATTACTTCGCAGTTGCTGTAGAAACCCGTCTGCAGACTGGAGGAAGCACTCGATCGACTCGCGTCACATGGATAACGTATTATGAAAGGGCGGCTACGAGTAGAACATGCGTGACATTCACGCAGCACAACTATCCAGGTAATTTTTTGTAATTAAATTTCTTCCCTGTTATTTATTCTCCGAATGATGAAACGGAAAAGCCTTCAGCCAGGACCCAGTCATGGATTGTGTTTCGTGATCAGACTGGACATTGCATGCACACAGTCATCAGTGCGAACTCAGTCAGACTCACACCGCGTATGTTCCTGCAGACTGCAGTAGCATGTTTAGCAATGTTTTGTTGACATTTTTTTTTATTGTTTATTGACAGGTGTAGCACTCAGTTACAAAGAATAAATTTAAAATTAACAGATTTACCCACCATCACCCAACACATCGTCAGTGACTCGGTCACAATTGAGCCTGAAACTTGTGAAAGTCACTGGTGCATGCAAATTCACACTTGGCTTGACCATTGGCTCCTTTGTTGTTGATACGATTTTCACCAGAGATTGCTATTGTACATGCACGGTACATGAAACCTGTCCAAGCCCCCGGGGCCACTCATATGGCTTGCTATGTGTTGTCATCAAGCAGGCCTTCAAATTCACCCCAAAACCGTGTCCTGGAGCATGTGAAAATCGGCAACCGCTAACACAACCAGGTTGTGAACATTGACTGGGGACCCTTTTGACTTTTCAATACTTGACCAGTTGCCTTTGGGCCTACTTATACCTTCAAGTCATCAATAATTTAACAGGTCCTCCCCTGGGTCTGTCAGTGGTAGGGGAAAAAGGTCAAGGGAAAGGGTCATACTGCACATAAAGGTCAATATTTGGCCATATTGTGTAGGATTTATCTGGAGCGTTCCATAAGGATGCGATGATGTAACGTGGTTGAAAGATGGGGGTTGATGAGTTCTCGCCCTTATTAGATTTTGGGCATACATATGCGTAATTAAGTAGCTATTTGCATAATTAAGAAAATTTTCACCGCAAGCTTGTATACAAGTTATCTGAAGTTTCTCTAAGGCATATGATGATGTTAACTTGGTGGAAATGAAGTGGTTGAAGAGTTCTTCGACCTAATTGGATTTTGGGCGTATTTTGGGCATTACATATGCAATGAGCTAATTAATATGCAAAAATCGGCATAATCGCTCTATTCTTTTAACGGTGGGCATCGGATGCACAAATTTCCTTCACTGCATTAAAGCATAATCATGGTGCGCATCTTCTTTGCCATTTGAAAGTTGGTGTGAATTAATGCGCCCAGGTATGCAATGAGCTTAATTAAATATGCATATTGCGGTATCGCTAAGACGGTACATCGGATATAACAAAATTCCTTTCCTATGGAAATACCACTCTACCATACATCTTTTGTGTTTATCGTATTGGTCAAGTGCTTGTGGGCCCTTTTAAAGGGAGGGGCATTTCTTGATGCAATTGATCTATTAAATATCCATTATAATGCCTGTCTATCGCTGAAAACGGTACTTGTTTGCAAGGGTGGGGTGTCGGGTCCGGGAAGGGAAGGGAGGGGAGTGGTGGGGGTGTCAGGGAGGGGGAAGGGTGGGGGTGGCTGGGACGGGTGGGTGTCGGGGAGGGGGCGGGGGGGTGGGGGCTCGGGGAGGGGAGGGGGGACGACGGTTGGGTTGGGATGCCGGGGAGGGGGATTAGGCTGGTGGGTTGGTTCAATTATATACATACATTGTAGTTGCATTTATCGCATGTTAATGATCGTGAAATTCGGTGGGGACATTTTAAGCATCGCGTAAACACGAGTTCACCTTGTTTTACATTTAAATCTGTGAACATTTTGGCTTAAACTCTTTCTGGTTTATATGCCATGCCACAAACATAAATATTATATGGGTCATTTACAGTTCCAGGAAGTATCTCAACAGTAATTATAAGTTGCTTTTAGACAAAAATACCGCTCACATGTTAAAATTGTATGGTCAGATTCAAATGAATTTGGAATTAAGCAAGTTGCTGATGAACTTTCATAAACAAATGCTGTAATCGATTTGGGGGTACTTATAACAACAAATCCAGGAATATAGAATTTTATTATGAAACTAAGCAGGTTTTAGTTTTAACTGTTTGGATCCGAACAATTAAATGAACTTAGTGGCTCATGAGGACTGAAATGTATAAAAATACTCATAAAATTAAAAACCAAAGGAATATAGATTATTGGACACAGAGCAGTTTTTTATTTTAATTGTCTGGACAATTAAATATCACAGTGGCCGTCAGGATAGCAAACACTCCTAAAATAAAAATGGAATGTTTGAATCAATTGGAATTATCAACATAACAGTTTGTTTTTTGGTCTGTTGTAGAACTAGGCACAAACTTAAGGTTATGAATCACCATCAATATCTGAATGTTCACTTAAAGGATTAGCAGCGTTGCTAATCCGGAAACATCGAAAAAAACATCAAAATTCATATTTTATATTTTTGTTACTGGCATGGATGTGCGAACATAACCTGCAAGTTGTTGGCTTGAAATCTGTGAATTAAAGACAAGAGTACTTTTTAGTAAAATCTGATTCTGGTAATTTCTATACTTGCGTATGCAAAATTCCGACTTGAGATAAATATGCACATCAAGCACAGATTTCCTTTCTCCTTCCGCGTGATATTGTGCACCATGATCAATACGTTTGACCTCAAAAACAACATTAATTGGATCTTGTGGTTATTTTGTACTGTGTAAACCGCAATCAGCTGTTTTAGTGCACATTTTGAGTCGTAATCCGCTGGTAGTGTCTATTTGCAGGAGACGGTATGGCAAATATCCTCAAATACTGTCTTTTTTTCACTATTTGGTGGTTTGGTTTCACATTAAAGCGTTTATATGGAATGCCACACTATCCCTGATTTATCAGTTAAAAAATGCATTTCCCATTTTTTAGATTCTCCGTCCGTCGCATTATCGCTGCTAATATCCCATTTAAGGGGTAGCATATAAGCATCTATGAACCCTAATTTCATTGAGTACAAAACAGAGCCGCATTATAATGTACAGCAACCAACCCTTTAAAATGCTTGATACACCCTTAACATAACTATATTATCTACTGAATTCCTTATTTCAATGTTAAATGGTGGTTTCTTACGGATTAATACTTACGCTGATGTGGGTACATTAAAAATTAATCTTCTCTTGTGACGATTGCAGCCATTCCTAACTAACACCCCTATACCAAATGTAACCTCCAACCCACCGGTACCGGATCAACAAATCGGTACGCCCCACCTTATCCCTGACCTCTTCTTCTTTAGGAGAATCAAAGCGGTAACGTATATTTTTTTTGCTGTCTGTTTCCCTATTGTGTGCAGGACTAGCTTGTTTTGGTCTAGGTATTCCAGCAGTGTTTCCCGTTAGAGAGTCTTAGACTCTTTTGTGATGTTTTCTTTTAAGTCCCTCACTTGGTGTTTAGTGAAATTTGGACCTATTTTTGGCCGTAATTTAGAATGACGGCTGTCAGCCTGTTTAGCGTAAGTCATGTCTTACACCCCTATCGTGTTTTGGTCGCATTGTCGGGTTTTTGCGACATCCGACTTTCGTTGATTTTTACATTGTCTTATCACAATATGTTTATAATTATATTGTCATATATTGTGTTTATATTATATGTATTATATCGGGTGATTTTTATCTTATATATGTTTGATGCTGATCGCTTGCTTCTTTGTGATTCTTTTCACAATACAGAATGCCGCGTGTACACTTTGTTATCACAGTCACAGAGTCTCGACTAGCTGATCTAGAATAAATTTTTATAGTTTCAACAGATTTAAAAATAATAAACCGATTTTTCCCCAAAAATTCTTTCTTTCCTCCCAAGCGAAATTGCGTTTTTCGGTTATTCTGTATAATTTTGAGCGTGATTCAGTGTATTATTCTATTAGATTATATTAACACAAAGTTTTGGATAGTGATTTCCAATTCCAATCCTTTTTTTGCGGTTTTAATGAGGACCATTTTTTGTTCTCTCACACAGTGCACAGATCATAACTTTTCATAATCTATCCAATCAATCGATCGTCATGTTTCAATCATCAATAATTGATTTCACTTCTGTAAGTGGTGTCCTAAGTTTTGTCTAGGACAAATTGGTCGCATTTTGTATAGGCAGATAGTAGTCGCCGTTCGTCAAGAATTTGGGTAAGCTTCCCGTCAGTGTAGCCCAGCCCCAGGAAGGAGTTTCCTCCATGGCGACGTCCGCTGGGTGAACCAGGGCGTCCCATTCCTCCGCGTCGCGCCACCAGGGCCGGCGCAAAGAGTTGAGAGAGATCCTTGTGCTGGAATCCTCCTCCGCGTGCATTCTGATGCATCTGCACGGATAACGATTTCCCGGAACCATCAGGGGAGTTATCTGATCGGTGTCCCCGAGCCGCACAGGGTAATTGCAAACCCGCCAGCTGCTCGTAGAGGAGTTAGGACTTTTGGCACCTCGACCTATGCCGACTGGTAGTTTGCATACAATGAATAATACAAAGCCAACTGGGGCGTGCACGTATCCAGTCGGCCGAGGTTCTCTTGAGATCTCTCTTGCTTCCCATGACCTGAAGAGCTATTAATGATAGCATACCAAATGCCAAGGGCATTATGGGACGCTCATTGATTATATAGAGAAAAGAATCCCTTTGAATACCGTGGCCCACAGCTCATTGAGCATGCGACAAGAAGGCGTTTCACGGTAATATCACGGAGACACAACAAGTGTACTCCGGTCCATATAGATTATGGACCAAGTGGATCCCAATCCCCGGGATATGATGGGATGCTCACATAACTTGAGGGGAAGGAATTCCTTCTTTAATACCGTCACCTCGCAACGATGAGACATACGCATGAAGCGCTTCACGTTGTCAAATTTGCAAGTTAGATTTCTTGCCTCAAATATTCGCGTTCACGATTAAAATTGTAATCAATATCGATCACTCTATAGAATTCGATATATAAGGTGTTGGCTTGTGGAGCTGTTTTAATTTAAAGATATTGTTATGGAACTATTTTGTGGTGAAATATAGAGTGAAGCTGACGGATCATATTTTGAATACCAGAGGTTGGCTCTGTGATTATTCTGATTGGTTTGGAAGGCGGTCCCACAGGGGTGTGGCGATATCGACCTGGAGCCTTTGGGGTCTGTTACTTGCCAGGCGGTTCGTTGTCTAGACAGGGAGTATTTACTTTTCAAGACATGATCTTTGGATTTTTTCATTGGATCATCTCAGGTCTCAGTTTGTCCTCCAGCCTCTGTGTTGGCGGTATGATCGGCCTTTTACTTGTATGGTTGTCGCCGTCCCATGCCGATAGGATTAAGCGGTTGTGCGGCGGCCGTGGATCGGGAGCGTCGCATCCTTTTGTATCTCATCAGAGTCCTTTTCTTCGGCCAAGAGTTTTCAGTAGTCGTTGTGACTTATTGTTCCGCAAATGGCAGTCTCGTCTCCATCCTCGTGGTGCAGGGCTCCTGTTCATCGAACTTTGTCAACTCACCAGAGCCGTGTGGAAGTAATCATTGTCCGACAGGTATCATAGTCCGGGTTCCTTAGACGTAACGTAATAAAGCGTGAAACTTAATGTTTGCGTGAAGATCAACTGAACGTATTTTTTTTGCCCTATTGTTTTTCACCATGTTCACGGCCGTTGAGCCCGGAGGACATAATCTCCTGCCACAACTCAACGTTGAGGGGCTGCTGTGTTCACAAGGTTGTGTTGTGAGTAGTGTCATCCAGCTCTCCTTTGAGTCCTGTAAAGGAGTTTAAATGAAAAAAAATGAGGAACTAGTTTCGATCTTTGGCCTCCCCCTCCTTTCCCGGTAGGAGAAAAGGAGGGGGGGGGGGGGGTCATAATGCGATGCCTGGCACTGTAGTACCTCGCTAGAGGTATCTATCAAGCTGTCAAGCACCGGTTAGTCGTTGAGGGCGCCGAAGGTGATATGTGTTACAGATTAGATACAACGCATAGAGGTATCCGTGTCCAGTCTTTATCTAATGCTCTCAGTCCTGTTTGGAGGACCCACTTATTTCATGATGCTGTGGTGTTGAGTGTTCCATCTAGTTTTAATGTTTCTCTGATCACTCTACATGATAATTTCAGTATTATCTAGACTATGTGGATGATGGTGTCTCTCGATCTCAGGGATACGTTCCTGTATGTTCCTTTAGTTCAATCTACGTGTTTGTGATTGGTATAAAACAGCCAACTCTATAGAGCCAGTTTTATTCCAGCTCTGTGGTCCGTCAGACGATCTGCTTAGGTTTGGTGTTTGGGGTCCTGGATGTAAGTCAGGTCCTTTTCGTGCTACAACAAAATCCCGGTATTTTTGAGGGTTCGTCTAGATCTATTAGTAGTCAGTTGATTTGGCGCAGGTTTCGACAAATAAAATTGGTTGAAGATTCTCCGTCTTATGGTTTATTTAGTGGGCATCACTCCTTAGATCCTGGGGGATCTCTCCTGCTGACAACAAATCCGACTCGGCTTCTTTTTTTTCGCCCCCTCTGTCGATGCCAGTAGGGTTGTCCAGATTTTGTTAGGTTTGAAATTTCCGTGAGTGGATTTTTTCATCGTATCTTGGAAGCCGGGGGGCGATTCCCGCCTCCCCATCCGGGTGTATAGAGTCGGTAGATGTACCCAAAATAGGTTGGAGTCTATATTTTAAATTATTTTTTTTTTCATCATACCACGGTAGTACGGTCTCTAGAGAGGTCAGTGATGCATACAGGATTGGAGCTCTGTTATGTTGCGGGCGGTTCACTTCCCGAGGTTGTCCATCGTCTTTTGATGGACATGACATCCAGTTATGCCGTGGGGTCCCGAAACGCCGCGCCTTCCTTAGACGCTCTGTTGATACCGTGGAGAGGTTGGCAGCCTATGCCCCCTTCTCCCAGGAGGTTGGAAGTGAATCGAATGAAGTTTTGTTGTGTTTCTCTTGTCGTTCTTCTTGACAACCGTGACAAAAACCGTCGGTTTCGTTACGGGCGCCTTTGTTTTGGGGGGGGGGTTTATTGTGGGGAATTCACGCCGCCCTGTCGACCAGCAGGAGGTCGACCGGGTCATGCAATCGCCATTTCAACTTGGGTTTGGGAGTTTGCCGCACTCTGACGGAGAGAGCACGGACCCTGTACAAGAGGTCAGTGGAGGAGGCCGGCAACATTTGGAGTAAGTGCGGGCCCCGGTTATTCAAATCCTGGATATTTTTTGTATGTTTGTAAAGGTCTTATATCAAGTCCTCCTGAAGTGATTAAACACAATTCAACGCCTTATTGATAGGCAGTAGGCCTAATGCCTATAAATTGGCTATCTGAATATAGGCCGATGAGGGGTTTCTTTACATAGCCTTCCTGTATATTTCACCATGCGGTTTTTATCCCATAGGACGGTCATGGGGGCTTTGACTTATGACTAGTGGCTCGACTTCGGCAGTCCACATCGGACTGGACCAGTGGAAGCATCTATATAGACTATAGTCATCCGGGAGCCATAGCCGTACTCCAGGCTGAATAAAGCTTGTACCTATGTGGGGTGAAGAGGTCATCTATTCGGGCCCTATTCTTTACCGTTGGTAGTGGACTGTGAGTCCCAGGTGAATTAATAAATTTCCTACATTTCTACACCTATCTGGTTGTCGGCTAGGCCTAATATAATGAATAATGAGGGCCTATGTATTCTCTCTCAACCGCTTTTTAAAGTTTAACCGTTAAACTAAAGTGATGGCCTTAAGTTTTCTGGGTGTCTTTACCTCTTAAAGGTCCATGGCCGATCACTAATAGCCTCGTCCCCAGAAGCCCCAGATTTTAACCGGAATGGTCAATATTTTTGGGTCAGAAGAAAGCTACTATTTTTCCGCAGTTACCATGTGAAATCTTAGAAGCAAAAGGATGTGTTGGTTTGGAAGTTTGAGCGAAATGTGCCCCATTTTGGTTGACCAATATGAAATTTTACGCAGTACTCTCTCTATGGGGCTTACAAAATAAACGTTTTTAGCTCTCCGCATCAAAACGGATTGAAAATCGACGTGAGCGAAAAAACTTTACAGGTGGAGTTTTGAAGTGAAGGCCCCATCTATTAAGAAAAAATCATATCCCTTAAATCGGGCTCCCCTTAATTAGATACCGGTTTAATGGCTACACGTTGGTATTAGGATAGCCTGCGACCGTGAAGATACCCAGCTTAATTCATTGGTAGCGAATGGTTATTCCTTCGTCGTAATTTTTTTGGCACGATATCAATATACCACTTAGCCTGATGGGCCTACTTAATGTCAGGTGTTGGGCTTTAATCCCGGATTTCTTTCTTCGGGGATACCACCGCAAATTGATAAGTGGCCAACGTGCCATTTTACGTTGACCATATGGCCTGCTCAAGGACGGAGCCCTTTTGGTAAAAACTTACGCTTTTTCGCTGATTTGAAATTTTAACTTTTTGCAACGACCGTGTTGGGTAACTAATACGCACGAAAGGCTATTTTAAATAGCCTTTTCGCGGGCGTATTACAACGGGAGAACACGTTAATAGTATTTAACGTGTTCGTCAGTATTCGCATCTGGTTACGACAACCCGAAGTGTTGGAGTAGGCCAATGTGCAAAACAAGGGGCAAGACATGATGCACTTTGTTTTGGAATTTGGCGGTGGTTTTCAGAGTGAATAGAGCTCTGTTCTTTTCTTCAATGGTTTCCGTGTAATTTGCAGACAATTCTTCGTATCCCGCTCAGCGTAGAATCAGAATTTTTATTGTCAATCGTTGATTCGGTTGTTGTTTTCCCGTTCGCCGTGAATCCCTTTTTTGTCCAGCGATAGCTCGATTCACACGGGGGGGGGCCATCGTCCTCAATTCTTTCGCATCCATGCTCGTAATAGTTATTAACATGTTCGAAGAGATTAACGATGTTCGCCCTCGGTTAGGATTTTGGCCAGCCTGGGCTATTCATTTTTGTTTTCAAAGCCCGGTCCAGAAGCTCCGTTTGAACTAAAGGGAGTCGGCAGACCATGTAGATATTCGATCAACGCCTTGTTCAGTCACGTCCGGGTCGCGGTGATCACCGAGTGGGAAGCCCTTCGCCATAGAATGGCCTTTGGTTTATTGTTTTCCGCCGGGCATTTTACTAATTTCTTTTTTATTATGCGCTAAATTTTATTCGTTTTATATCCATAGTTCCATTTGTTCATCTCCATACCATGTTCTGGTTTTCGTATCCCGTACATCTGTAGGCCATATGCTGAATAAAAGTGAAGACTTTGGTCCATGATTAAACTAACTTTACTTTCTATTTATTTATTTTTTATTTTTTTCCCCCGGCGTCTCCGATTTTTTCTCCTTAGTATATACTCTAAAACGGTTGAGAGGTGTATGGCGTCTCATATGCCCCATAGGGGCTTTGGTGTTGATCCTTTATCACATTTATTTGTAGCCATTTCGATATGCCTCTGAATGTTGGTTCGTAAGCCTAGTTAGAATTCTACCAGAGTAGGGTTCTGTAGGCAGGTGATTCAGTAAATTCTGCCTTGTTTAGTCGGTCAATGTCTATAGGTCAGCTGAGAGTAATACTAAGATGTGGACGGTCTCGCAGGAGGGACCGCGGGGCCGTCATCTTTCCGATGTCTTAAGCCTTTAAGTTGAGAGTATACGTCTTAATATCTAAACGTTTAGATTTCGTATTTGTACCGACATCTTTCTGGCATTTTTCTTAGTAAGACCTGGAATTATCATAGTAACTTACTATATAACTCCCAGAGTAGACTAAGGTCTTGAGAGATCTTATTTTGGAGGAATTATTTTGTATATACGCCTCCATATGTTCTCACCTCCTCCGCTCTGTGCCAGTCTGTTTGCAATTTTGTAATGTACCCCATCAGCGTAAGTATTAATCCGTAATAAACAAGTAAAGACACTAGTTGTCTGTTGTTTATTAGGATAGTTATATACTTACCTGATGTGGGGTACATTATACTCCTCCCCGCCCCCCCTGAGGAAACCTCTGCTTGTTGTCTGTAGCCGAAGTTAGAGAGGTCAGGGATAGGTTTGGGCGTACCGATTTGAATCGGTAACCTGTAGGGTGGGAGGTTCCACGCATTTTTGTATAGGGGTGTAGATTAGGGGATGCTGCAATCGTCACAAGGAAGATTGCAAATTTGTAATTTACCCCATCAGGTAAGTATTAAATCGTAATAACAAACAGACACTTATTGTCTTTACTTATTTCTTCAGAGTCAACATTAGTCCACGGTACTTCACACCAGTACTCTGTCAGGATTTGTGCAGTTTCTGATTTTTTTTTTGTGATAGCACATTGAATTTGGGGCCCCTTAAACATCGTTTTTTCTTTATATAATCACCTTGGGCAAACAATCCTCCACAAAAGTTGGGTTAAACTTACAATTAATTAGTTTTAACTCAATTGTGATAAAATAATGAGGCAGGAAAACATCCCCATTTCATGGGCCCTCTCATATACCACCACATATTAATATAATTATGGACAGTCAGAAATTTAGTCATTCTTTATGATGCATGATAGCTTTAAATACCATAGCTTGAGTATAATTTAGGTTTTGATATTGTTTCAGATTTAGAGATAATACTGTCACGAAAATATGTTTTATGTTGCCAGTTAAAAAAAATTGGTTAAGGGTGCACAAGAGATTTGAGGCACCCAAATAATTGTGTCATAATAGTAATTTGATCATAGATTAGACACTCATTATTTCTGACCTTGTATACACGAGAAAAAATGTCTTAAAAGATAAAACAATGTTCTTTTGATTTGCCTGCTTATCAATGTAAAACAAGGCGTGATTTGGTATTTGGCTCCTATACGAAATAAGAGATTTCACAATTTTTGTCGCCACGAACATTTCCAGCTTAATCCTTTTAGATGGGAGATATTTTGATGGAAAGCTTTACATCAGGGGCAAAAATCAGAACTTTCAAATTTTTATGGACATCGATTGTAAATCTCCGTGCACCTTTAATGCATATGCTTTCAGATACATCTTGGCCATGCTGTGATTGAAATCCTCTCTTGAAGTATATTTCTATTCTTTGAACTTTGGTATTGGTATTTTGCATGAGCATTTTTTGTCATAAAATTGATGAAATTCTTGATTATGAATTTTTGGGGGTCTAGCCGGGACTCCTAAATAAATTGGGCTAGTACACTCGATCAAGGAAAGTTGGAGACCTACTGCATGAAACCAGTGACTCTGAGATCACCGGTCCGTAACTTGGCGCTGTGAAAATGTTTATCGTCATCCCTGGTCCAACTACGTCATAGTACACTAGTGCATCATCTGCATGAATTTGGTGACTTATCGAGATCGCCTCTGGCATTTGTACCCGTTTCACCACCTGTCTACCCTAGACTGCGTCCCTAGTCCTCCGTTCGCGGTGCCCTTTTATTACCCAAATTCTTTACGGCCGGCTCACGGGTACTGAGAAAATATATGAACCACACCTGGGGACACTTCACCTCAGATTTTTGAGGCAAAATCTGCGCATATGGACAAAGGCGCCTCATGAATAATATGACGCGCGATATACGATGGGCAGGAGTCTGGCATTGTGTCGATGTAGATGCCGAATGGGGCAAAAACTTCTGGAACAGACTATCAGGGCTGACCTGGCCGCAGTGCAGTGGCCGAAAAAGTAAACAAACCAGATAATTTTGATGTACATTTCCATGGAATTAATACATGGATACCCCGCACCCTTTCACGCGTTTAATCATCATCATGCAATGGCATTGCATGATGTGCCTCAAAATGCATGACTGCAACACGTCATCACACTCTGTCTCAATCTCTTCGTGTCCACTTGACATGCTGAGAGTAAACTGGGGAAAAAGTGATTGTTGCCTTCGTCAAATTGAAATTTTAGCCTAGTCCGACTTCATGGAACTATAGTTTCCCTAACTGAGCTAGACTGAAAAGGGGCTGTCCCTGTCACTGACGCTTTTTTTTTTCAACTTTATTCACCACGGAGGCCCAAATCAACAAAAAGTTGTTCTTCCTTGGGGCCGTTGTACATCACAACAACATGTCAAAAACAATTATCTTACTCTAAAGTCAAGAAATACATACAAAATCAAGCAAATCTAATATGACACCACATGGAACAAAGACCAAAACAAATAAAACAGCATGTCACAGAGACGTCTTTGATTTTCTTCTTGAATACATTCAAAGTGATAGATCTGCTGATATTGCTCATCAAGGTTTTCCAATATATTGCACCTCGATAGGAAAGACTACGTTTTTTGGTCGTTCATTTTTAGGTAGAGAATGACAACATTATATTTACTGTGGCCGAAAATTATAGCTTAAGCGGACGCTAGCTGCTGCCTATGAGCGAGCCCCAGCACTCTCGATGCCTATTCCCGATATGAAGCAGGAGAATGCATACAGTGATTACAATTTTTGGCAAGGTAGGATAACTATTTAGGCATGTAACTTAGGCTGAACTTGTACTGTTTTGATTCAAATATGCAAAACATGTTATGTTCTTGGATTTGGATGTGTTTTACCATAATAATTCATAGGCCTATTCAAGATCGTGTTCTCCGATCCTTATCTACTATAGGCCTATTTCAGTATTTGTACATACGCGCGGTTTATGATACTCACGCACTTCACGCTCCTGCTATTTCCATTTCTGTATTCATTTAGTATCATTTCAGGAGCATTTATTGACATGGCCTAGCCTAGCATTCCTAGGCTAGCACTGCCACTGGCTTTAGTTTAGTTACTTAGTTTTAGATGTCGTTGGCAAGGCCAGGGATAACAGCGATGCATCTTGCTCTGCACAGTGGGGTGAATTTTGTTTTTATGTTTTCATTCTATTACTGTGGCATAGTCCCAGTGTTGATAATGCAAGAGGCCTATATAAAAGACAATGATAGGCCAATGCATGGCTGCGAATTGTGCTAGACAAGGTTATGCTGGTATAGCTAAGTATAGGCCCTAGTACTAGACTTACCCGAGGGTAAGGTAGAACATGATCGAGTTCCTTTATGTAGGCCCTAGCCTTTCAGAACACCATACTCCTTAGCCAGGCTCCACAATAACCTAAGGCACCTAAGGCATTTGCCTTGGTGCCCCTACCATTTGCCTTGGTGCCCCAAAAAATGCTATGTTTAACAATAAACATGTATTCCTGGTGCCCTTTTAAAATGGGGACAATTTCCTTGCTCACCTAATCTTAATCTTGGAGCCTGCTAAGCCTAGAAATCATTCGCATCAACATGTAAACAACCAAGCTTACAGCACTATATTGCCGTGGCACTGCTTACCTAGGTCTGGTTTTAGGTCTCAAAGCAAATAATTACAAATCTAGGGGCCTATGCCTTTTGCCAGTGTTCTAGTATCAGTCTAAGGCCTATAGCTTAGCTTATAACTATAGGTATATCGGCCTAGACTGGATTTGGTCTTGCTGAAACTTGTTTTAGGCCACATGAACTAGCTCCATAAACTTGATTAATTTTTTTACAAAAAAAAGAGAGTCATCCGGCCATGTCCCAATGTTTTTTTGTTTGTTTTGTTGTTTTTTTGTTTGTTTGTTTTTGGAAAAGAGAGGTTTTTAAAAATTTATTATTTTCCACATGCTTTTAACAGCCAAACCAAAATTTGCCCTAAAATTTTGCATGGTACATGAGGATAAATCGTTTTTTTTTTCTGACACAAAATGTTGACACTTCCGGTAAAAATCCTCATGAGGTCCAGGGGGCAGAGTATAAGCCTGAATAATTATCGGCCCATTTCCATGGACCTTTAAACATTGTACAGGGTCATTTCGTGACTTACAGCCTCTTTCCTCAGACTCGCCTAAACTGAACCGTTGGCCTAATTATGTCGGAATTTTTTATGTGTACCTAATCCAACGACGTAAATATAACCAGATCGGAAGATTCTCCGAAACGTCGTAACCCAAATCGAAGTGCCCAAAGTATTATAATGAGCAGACGCACTTCATTATCATAGTTTTTTTGGGCACCACCATATTTGGTTTACGTATCGTCGTAATTTGGAAAATCCTAATGCATATTAATGAGACACGCGGTATTTACGTTCGTCACACTCGCGCGTGAAAACAACAATAACAACTGATGCCACATGATATCACTCGGATCAAATATCAGAAGCAAAATTAACAGGGCGTAATAGGGGAGATTTTTGTGCATGAGGAATGCTACAATCTTTTTAGATGCATGGTTTCTTCATCGATTGGGGTTTCGCATAATTATTGCAGAAAAAGCGGCCGTCAGACAATGGAAAACACTGGGGAAATGCAACAATGATACATTAACCATGACGCACAGATTTTTATATGCGTGTGCTTGTGCCTCAACAGTGGCGACGCGCGTCTTACGCAGCAACAACCCGGCGCGCTGTGTTGTGTGAGAGAAAATCGTTTACGGGCGTGCTATTCCACAATTACACGAGATTCCCCTCTTGGTTATTATTCCAGCTCTATGACTAATCGGATGTGCAAATTCGATTTATGACCTAGAAGGAATTCGTTGTTTTTTTCTTCATCAGTTTAAAAAAATGTTATAAATCTCTTAAAAACTAGCAAAAAAAAGGGAAAAATGCGCGTACACCTGTATGCGAATGAAAGCTAAGATTACGTTTCTTTCTCTCTTTTTTCTTGGAGTAATCGACCCATTTATTCTTGTATGCACTTGAGACGTGGCAGAAAGACCAGTTTTATTTACTGGTGAGAAAACTGACCCAGTGTCATAGGCTATAGTACTAGGAAAGTGAAACTAAGACACCGCCCAATCGACCATCGCGACAGCACTATACCTTTTAAAGTACCACAGGGCTGTTAATACCTTTCGCTGTTCGCACCCCCGCTGCAGCATTTCACATGCGAATAACGTTTTCCCATTCCCGTCCCACCCCGATACTTTTTCTTCTAGTATGGGAAAGTGAATTTCATACGATCACAGCCAGCCAATAAAAAACATCCATATTTTAGGGCCTCCAGATGTGTTGTTTGTGGTGTGTGCCAGAACGTGTTTGGGGGGGGGGCAACACGAGGGGACGGATTTTTACCACAAGTTCTAGAGCCTGTGTCGATATATTTTGCCTAATTTCATTTACTCCTATAAACAAATCACATGCAAAAATGCAAGTAAACTGGTAAGGTCCAAGAAAGATATTTAAATAATACGAGACAACTCTAGAAATATAGCAGAATTAGGAGAAAACTAACTAACTAACTAACTAACAAAACTAACTAACTAAGAACCACGTAAATGTTTGCATAATATGAATACCTGCATAAATAACTGCATAAATAAACTAAATTATGAATAATAAATACTGAATAAATAAACTAATAAATAACTAAATAAATACAGAAATAAAAAAATAACCAACGAATAAATAACTGAAACTGAAAAAAAATAGAAAATAAAAGACACATACGCACACAACACACACCTTATGAACACACAACAAATTTAATTATCAAATAAATTGGTTAAAACCGAGGATAAAAGGGGATGACAATCAGAAGGATAAAGTGAAAGAAGATCCGAGAACACGATAAGTTGGAGAGTTTATTTAACGGCCTATGGAGAAGTTCAGTTATGTCCAATAAAACAACCCAAACAAAAAAAACCCATATAAAAGCTTTCACAAAAAACAAACCTTTCTTCACGCCTGGAAAAAATAGCAGCGCGTGTCCCGCTAATAAATGTAGCGGCAACGCTTTTAAGAAGGCGACCGCGCTACGCAGTAAGTGTTTGCTTGAATTATTCATGAGCCACAGAGTGCTCCCCTTTAGAAACTTATTTTTTTTCAGTCGTCACCATGCACCCGCGCAGGGGCCGTGTGTATATGTTGAACGACAGAAGGATTCAGTCTAGTTCAAGCTCCTTCTCACAGAGGCTGGAAGGTGTTTCACGCTACTTTAGTACTTGATACCACACATAACAGTGCATTGCTCCTGTTTCGGAGCTGATGGTCCGAATGGACTTCCGGAGCCAGGGCTGGCTAAATTTGTTGGAAAGTTGCAAGACACAAGCGGATTCTTAATTCCCACATGATGTTGTGAAAGATGTACCTTACACATAGGTGGTGTGTTCAATGTCAACATTGATTTTGTTTGGGGGGGTAATATATGTCAAAAATGCAAAACTAGGATTTTCAGTGGGCTGTACCTTCAGTTATTTAAGTTACTTAGTTTAATGTGATCATTAAATTGAGTGGTAGGAAATTCCTACTGTGTGGCTTAAGTGACAAAAAATAAACTACAAAATTTATTACTTAAGGAGTTCTACCCCCCCCCCCCAAAAAAATGACCCTGGATTAAAGATGTCGCATTTGCTATTTTTATTAGGACCCAAATAACTCTAAAAGTATAGGACCTATAAAGTTTTTGATGAAAATATATTTGAAATTTACACAAAATTATTTTCAAAATTGTGGCGGGTTCCATCACCTAACACGGCCGAGAGGCAATGAGACCAAACTAAAACGTGGTAACCGGTCCGGAAAATGTTTTTCGTTGCATCTCGGCCGTCAACACCTATTTTTGGTCGCGCAAATGACTCTTCATTGCCCTCATTAATATGGGCGGTATTACCGGAAAGATGCCGCGATGTCCCGTGGCTTTGGGCCGTCTTTACGGAAAATGCGCGTGTTCCTCGTTGCAGTTGGGCCGTCTGTACGGAAAATACGCGATGTTCCTCGTTCATTTGGGCCGTCATTCAACGGGAAATGATGCGATCGTTCAACTGGCCTTCGACTGTTTGCCCGCAGAAGGCGCAAATGCTTTCTCAGGCGGGTGACACTGTGTACAATGCCCATAGACAAGTTCGATTTCGATGGTGATAGCGCCACCATTTTCGATCAGCTATTTTTTTAATTATCATAACCTTATTCATGACTAACTCGGAGCATGACGTAAACCGCCACGCACGACTATGATTATCGTAATAGCGCCACTCACGACTGGCGAACTATAAGCTACAAATTCATGCAGATCAGTGTGCAGTACGCTCTCTATTATTTATTTCTTTTATGTATTATCCCTGTTTTTACTGCATTCGCACGCATTGTTTCTCGTTGCATCTGGGACGTCGTTTCGGAAAATGGCGGCGATGTTTTTCGTTGCAATCTCGGGCCCGTCTTCCGGGAAAATGACGCGATGTTTTTCGTTGCATTTGGGCCGTCTTCCGGAAAATGATTCGAGGTTTTTTGCGTTGCCATCTTGGGCCCTTTATTGACTTTACCGCTACTTATTCCTGTGCCGGAAAAACGGCAGAGATGCAATGAAACGCAAACTTTGGCTCTCGTTTCAATCTTGGGCCGTTAAAAATAAAAATAGATTGCCCTTCTTTGCATGTGGGCCGTCGGCCGGCAAAACGACCCGGGCCGGGTTAGGGTTAATACAATTTAGGGCCCTCTCAAGATTTGTCTTATTACGCCTCAACACGCATATTTTGATAGTGGCACCCCAATATTTCCAAACGCTGCTGTGGAAAAAACAAAACTACTGTACATTCAAAATTTCAGGATTTCCATTTCTCATCAATTCTTCACCACACTGAAAAAGAAAGAAACCCTTGACATGCTGCAGTGCTCATCTCAACCTTGCATTGGAATAGAATAAGCACAGCCGTATCAAATATTTTGGTTGAATTTTCTATTATTTATTTTTAATAGTAACAAACATAACTCGGAATCACGTGTTGTGTAATTTTCACTCCCGCTCACCACATGTGATCCTTAAGGAACCTTGACCCCATGTGTTGTGGTAGCTCCAAAGGTCCACTTCCAATTCATATATAAGGTATAGAACTAAAGTGACCCTAAATGACCCCTAGGTGAACCATCCATCCATCTCCATCCATCCAACCCCCACCATCCACAACCCCCCACCCACCACCCATCCATATCCATCCATCCATCCACGCTCACACTCGTGCCCGCCCACCAAGACTGTTCATATGGTTCTGACCATTTTGTACCCCTGATTCCCTTGTATATGAAATCAATCACTCTGTGGTACATCTGAGGACTTCTAAGAATGATAATAGAATAAAATTATTATTTGGTAACCTTCAACTTATGTAGGAGACAACAAATTGAAATATTTTCAAATTGGAATTTCCTCTCTTTAGATGCTGAGTGGGTATGATAAACAACAAAATCGAATGTCACGCCTCAACATGAATCCATTACTAAATGAAAAATATCCCCTGTAGAGCGAGATGGGTTGAAATTGACCAACAATCAAGTTTATCTCAATGCAATTTGTACGAATCCCATTAAATGTAACACAGTACACATTCTCTCAATTAGTTTGAAAGGATCATTACCCAACTAAATCAAATATACATGTTACCACCCAAAAATCACAAAATGTGTATATATCACTCACCCCATGAGAAGATTTCCACCCTAAAAACCTACAAATGTTTCTCCATCAAACACTATAAGGCTTAAAATTCCTAGATTTGGATCAGAGAGGTCACGGGTTATCGTCGTGGTGAATTTCAGACTGGGTTTAGCGTTGAGTCGAGTGTCCCGCAGGGCCCGGTCACTGGACCCTTGGATTTTTTTTATTATTTAATTACGACTCCCTGATGGCATTGATCCACTTTCCGCGTGTTCGACGATGATTGTATCTTGTATTCAACCGTTGTCGGACCGGCGGATGCTGGCAGACTACAAAAGGATTTGGACACACACACCATGGCAGTACAGTGGCAGATGGCATTCAATGCCCAGAAATGTTATGTTATGCACATAACTCATTCGGTATCGCCACTGAATTATCATATTCATGGAAAATGGTTAAATTGGCAAGAAACAAATGAGCATAATATCTTGGGGTAGCATCAGCACACAAATTACCATGGACCTCACACATGATCGCATATCAAGTGTTAAAGCAAAAGAACTCTGGGTTTTTTTAGAAGGAACTTATACGACTGCCCCAAACACATAAAAGAAATCTCATATAAAAAACTTGCGTTAGACCCATATTGGACTATTGTTAACCTGTATGGACCCGCACACGCAAAGCACCTTACTCAATTGGAATTATACCAAAACAGAGCCGCCAAGATTTGTGACTGGGGACTATAAAAGAAGCAGCAGCATAACCGCAATAAAAATGATTGAAATGGGAACCTTTGCAACAAAGGCGGCAAATCCAACGTTTAACAACCTTTCAACAAGCACTGCGGGTAACCTGGCCATCCCAGTACACAATGCCCTTAAACGTCAAATGGACTCTTCGCATATAGCACCCTCGTCGAAAAACTTCATACCAATTTATGCAAGCAAGTACTGCTAAAATTTTCTTTTATCCCAAGAACACTGGTCAACTGGAACGACTTGACCAAAATACATACTGGAGATACAGGACAAACAGCAATTTAAAGAACGTCATAAAGCACATGAACGTCAACCATAAACTGTCATTATCACTTCCTCTCCACATCAAATTAATATCAACTCAACCTCCCCCCATGCCAGTTGGCCCCTTTTTAGGGGTGTTGTGCAGTACTGGAACAAGACAAGACAGGTCAAAACTTGTTAACCCTAGCAGTATGGCAAGATTTCATATGTAACCCCGATTCAAAGTTCTACATATATAACAATTTAAAAATAATGGCCTAGGGTTATGGTATTTATTGAGTGTAAGGTCATAAATAACATTGAGTGCATCAATGATGCGTAACCACAATTGGGATGGTTAGGGCATGCGTAGTTCGTGGGGTCTAGGTCATGTAGGTGATCACAGGGTCAATTGACATATAGCCTGGGTCTTGGCCAGTGGTTATCTTGCGCAAAAGTTTTGTGGCTATACAACTTAACTTGGAAGAACGTTTTGATATTTTGGGGTAAAGGTCAAGTAGGGTCATTCGAGGTCCAAAGGGATATGGGCCATAAGGGGCATTTGTGCATACCATAAGCGTCGGACCGGTGGTTTTCTCTTAATATTATTCTTACTAGGCGGTCCTTGGATTTGGCATCACCTGTGTTTGCGATCACCTGGATGAATGACCCTCGGGTTGCGGTTCCTGACCTTTAATGACCTCTGATGACCTTGTCATGACCTTTAAAATTTTCGTCATCAACAATCGACCCCACCCACCAAGTTTACCGGGATTACACCAAAGTTTGACTGCATGACCCCTGATGACCTTGTTGTGACTAACTCTCACCTCCATACCAAAACTCGTATCTATACGTCAAAGCATGGCCAAGTAACCAATAACGACCCCTGGATGACCTTTGACCCCAAAAAGAACCCTTGAAACGGGACCACAAAACTCGTCCAGCGAAACTCTACCAACCATCCAAAACTCAGATCCATACGTCAAAGCACGCCAAAGTTACCAATAAACGGACCCCTTGATAACCTTTGACCCCAAAATGACCCCTCGAAAAAATGAGCCACAAAACTCGTAGGCGAAACTCTACACCATACCAAAACTCATATCCATACGTCAAAGCCCACGTTAAGTTACCCGATAAACGACCCCTGGATGACCTTTGTAGAGCTTGCCACATTGAGATTCGATCGGGAGATTGATTCTTGGAATCAGGGAGATGTGATCTTGGAATCAGGGAGATTTGATTGGAATAAGGGAGATTTAAAAAAAACTAGGGAGCATTTCAGTGTTAATACATCCTCAAGAGGGCTACAGCCAAGGATATTGTATTAAAGATCAATTGAAAGCTTCCACATTAAGGAACTGTCAGTAGGAAACTAGTCCTTTGGATTTTTTTTTAAAAGAATGACAGAAAAAAAGTTGAAGTAAAAGTCACCTTTAAAGGTTCGTAACTTGAAAACGAAGCCACCTACATAGTTATGAACTGCATCATAGATAGAGCTCTTTAACATAAAGCTGTCCCGAAAAAATTGACAGGGCTCCGCCGTATGACAGCCCCCTTTAAGGAACTTTCATAGGACTACGTACATCTTGAGATTTTTTTAAAAATTATTGAATGAAAGTCGAAAGTAAAAGTCAACTTTAAAGGCTCCTACCTTGAAAAAAGGAGCCATCTACAAACATAATGACTGCCAACATGAATAGAGCTCTTAAGGCCCTTTAAACATCACCAATCACCCAAAAAATTCAGGAATGGGCTCACAATTAACCGATTTTTATTGTTGCAATTAGTTTTCATCATTTTTTTACTCTGTAATTGCATAGATGTACTAAACTTTCCAAAAATATCTCGAGTTGGTTTCATGATTTTATGTCATATGGTTTCTGGAAAAATGGATTATAATGAATTATTCAAAATTTCCAAGATGGCCGCTGACCATGCAAATGAAGGGAAAATGATATTTTGCCTATTAAGAGTTTTATACTTTGAATTGGTCTTAGCATATAGCAATGTGTCTTGTTATTTCCATACTTACTCTAAAAAATATGTTTGGGTTTGAGTTTAAGGTGCCTAAAAATAAAGCTTTCCTGAAAAAAAATTGACAGGTGTTACGTAGAACTTAGGTTTATTTTCGTAATTTTTATTATCTTGATGTTCTCTGTATTACATTATGTCCTATAACGGGTTCCTGAAAAGGCGACTTGTGTGTATCAGCGCCCCCGATTTATCCGATTTCCACGGTGATCCACATAGCCTTGTATTTCGCGCCAGACATTTTGCCAGCGCAATTTTGTTTTCATTCCCGACTTGATCTCTCAACGCATCAGACGATGTGGCTTTAACCAACCAGCGCGCCGTTATGAATTAGATGATAGGCGGAAGTTTGCGCGTACTTGCAGAACCTATCAATCTTTTTTTTAAAAAAAAATATACTGCCTACATGCCAATTGGGTGATTTAAATTGTTGTTAGGCGAGGTAGTCCTGGTAATATATTTAGGTCGGTCGGTACCGATGGGTTGGCCACTAAAGCTGTGTGTTACCGTGAGGCAAGTCCGACGACGTCTGGATGCGCCGGCATAGGAGTTTTACATAAGCCGGAAATCAAAACGGGAGTACATGTACACTGAAATCGATCATTTGAACTCATTTTGATTATTGTGGTTGACATAATATGAATTGATTTGGAAGATATGTGCCATTGGAGTGAACATCATTAAAATATGTCTGAGAGTTGGAATCCAAGCTTAGGAACATTAATCCTATTCACTCTAAAATTTGTATTATGCAATTCCATTAAGATAATGATTCATTGTATTTACGTTTCCAAGAATCTTGTTGAACAGCAACTATACAAGAGTAGTGAATTTGGCATTTATTGTCAGAAAGGTCCACCATTTGATATTTCAAATCAGCAATTGAGTCTTTATCTCTGACACACCCAATGGTTTTATTCCATCATGCGGTGTTGAAAGTATGTGTGAGTTATGTTTAAATTAAATGTTGTTTTTGGAATAAATTTCCCTCACACAATCCGAGTCGTTCCTGTCAAATTGTGGGGCGAATTCTTTAGGACATGAAATTATTATTGTTTCTATTATTGACATAATGACAGCGGAACTGTGCCTGTTTGGTGTTCTGGAGGTAACATTATTTGAGGTTCATCATGACCGTGTAATAGTGCTACTGGTGTACTGCTCTACCATGTTTCTACCTACCGAGTAGAGAAACCCCCTTTTGAAGTTAGTCATGCATTGCATAACTGTGCAGATTGATAGTTAACCCAGTGTAACACACG
>JAMKCH010036615.1:0-15209 GCA_023653785.1 Ophioderma brevispina | reverse complement strand
ATATTGCCGATGGTACGATTTATTTGGAGATGTGGTTTGAGATCAAAAACTAAAAAGACGTATTCAAACAAGCGAAATTCTCAACTTTGTTCAACGGAATAAATGCTTTAACCCGTTTTACACATGAACTTTTTGGTTAGACGTTCATATAGAAGTCCCTTTATGCAATGATGTATTGCATTCATTCCGTCAAGCACTCTGCACAAAGTCACACGGCCGCATGACGGATCAATTGTAATACCATTGTAATACCTCATTTGCATCAATGGGACTTCTATATTATATGAAACGTCTACCAACTTTTTATGTATCGCAATATGTCAAGGCTTCATACCAGATCAATTGAATCGATTGTCGAAAAGTCCTGAGGCACTCTCTCGCTTCCTTTGTGTTTGTGTCAGCAAACTAAGGGATAATTTGTCATGAACTCGAGCTGGGTGAAGAGCAGGAATTAGGGCCACGTAACTATGTGTTTGTGTTATGAGTGCTAAAGCTTAAAGTACTTAGATATAGTAATTGTAAAAAAACCCGGGAGCAACAGACCATTGGTAACACATCTCAAGTACAAAAGTTTTGAGTGATTAAAATGTTGAAGACGACAGAACCCCTGAAACGTGATCTGTGCAGCAAATGGTGCCTTAATGAGTGGGGCCAAGACAAAGTTTGTACAGAGGGTCAAATTGTTAAATGATCCAATCATGTTGAAAGTACCATACCCATGTTATTTGTCTAACACAAGGATTCAGAGTATAGTTTGTCCTATCTACACGTTATAGTTAAGAGTTTATGCTACCAACAGCAAAATCAATAAAAGGGTCAATTTCAGTTGTACAGGGGTCAATTTTAAGTTTGCTCCGATTTTGATAAAAAAAATGGTGCAAATTATGATGGAGTTCATAGGATTAAAAATAAGGAATATTTTTTGACTGCTAAATACTTAGTTACCGGTGTAGGGGCACAAAAGTTCAACGTCCATTGCATTCAATGGGGCTTGACCTTGTTTCCTTCCCCCCCTAGTTTTTCTTCAGCAAGGCATTTTCCAAGACACTCAAAACTATTCTTATTTTTGATCCTATAGCTTCCACAATAATTTGCACCATTTTTGATCCAAATCGGAGCAACTTAAAATGTTGTTAAAATGTCTACTAGCTCCGGGCTAATTGGCCTAATATCCAAGCTGCCATTATTATTTTCTGAACAAGACGAATAAATGTAAACGTCAGATTTTCTAATTTCTTAGTGGATATAAGACATTGGTGAGTAAAAATTACTTATCGTATCATTTTCTTATGTGTCATTTTCAGAGTTTGCTCTGGTTTTTGAAATGTACATAATTTTCCTATTAATGTTTTTTTAATTATGGCCTTATCTGGATCTGTTATGACTCGAATTTCTATTTTAATTTATTGATTGTAAACAATAACCTCTCAGAACGAATGAATCGTCGATACGCCTCAAAAACTTTTATGCATCCTGACAGGAATACAAAAAATCCTACTACATAGTTTATCCGTCAGTGAAAAATATGTTCGACGTGAATAGGAATTTGCCGGAGGAATGATTCATGGCACTACGTACATACATTTTTTATACAAATGTTTTTGTTTTAATACAACAAAGCCCATATACTTAAACAATAAATAAATGTTAATTGGATCAACTCTGTACAGGTATTATTAGTCTACGCGCTATTTATCGGTAAAGAGTATTTTATATTGTGCTTTACAAATCCTGTTAAAGACGGCCGGTCGTATAAAATCTCGGAATTTGCACACAACTGCATAAATCCGTATAAACTGATATTCATATCATTTGTTAGTAACGGAATAAAGCGCACTATTACCACAAAACTATAACAAAGATTGCCGTTAGGGCAAAACAGAATTTCGCTCTAAAGTCGAATTTTATACATAACAAAGGTGAAATTCGCCTGAAAGTAGATTATAAGTTGATACCAATAATAATAATAACAACAACGACTTAAATTCTAACGTTAAGGCAAAATATTAAGCAATAACAACAGATTTTTGAAGAGCGCCCCCAATTTTCAAAATTTGAGATTTTTCACAGTTGTATTGTTAATTGTCTAGTAAACTATACCTGCGAGTGGTAATGCTAAAACATGCGTATGTGTCATAAAAGAAGCGATTTTGTAATTAGAATCGGGATCCCTGGTTGTAATTTAATGGCGGAGCTGGAAACGCCAAATTTATGTCCGTCCATGATGAAATAGTCTCACCTCACAAAAATGATCTCCAACTTGAATATCCTGAACCGACGGAACAACTAATGGATGAGCGTAGACACGTAGATGGTGCAATTTCCCGGCTATTTCATATTGGAAGGATGTTTCCAGCAGCCGTTGAATTATTATCGGAGATCTCCGATATTAATTATTCTAATTACAAAATTCCTCCTTTGCGACACAAAGAGAGTTTTGAGCTCTACCATTCACATGTATTGTTTACTAGTCAATTACCAATGCAACTGTGCAAAAATCTCAAAATATCCGAAAATTGAGGGCGCTCTTCAAAAAATGTTATTGCTTTAATTATCCATGAGACTATAATAAGTTGTACAACTGGGTGTCCATAGCAAATCATGTTACAGACAGCCCGTAATCTTTAATATTGCTCCGATTTCTTTAAAAATAGGCTCAAATTGTTTATCTTTCCTCAAAGACTGCAACAGAGATATTTTGCACTAACATATTAATAAAATTCGGAGTTCAATAGAGGTCTATGGCATTGACCTTGTTTGCCATTTATCTCGATAACCAAATACAAAAGAGAGTGCCAACTACTTTTGCTGCAATCCCTTATCCCAAAGGTTAACAATTAGAGACCATTTTGAAAGAAATCGATGCGATATTAAAGATTTAACCTTTGGTGATGACCTTTGACATTTGACTATTTTTATCTTATACCTTCGTAACCATACGTTGTAGGTAGTACAAATATACTTTTTTAATCCTTGTAACAAGACGAACACTTATTTGGTTACCTTTTGCAATCCAACATTTTTCATTCTTGACCCCTGTAAATTGAATTACCCCCTCCTGGTTCCGCCCACACTTTCACGAGGGGCACCCCGCTAAATTTGTTCATTACCCCTCATAGAAGGCAAATCCACTGAGAAATGATGCCCTGCTCTCAACGGTCACGGAATTGCTCCAAATGACCCAACTATATAGTAAAAAATTATAAGCGGTTAGCTATTTTTTTCAAATTTTTATTCAATAAAAATGCCTGATTTTGTGGTATTTCCATATTAGTTATTTATAACTAGCCTTTCTTCAAGGTTGTTTTTTTTTGGGGGGGTTGCTACAGTCCCGTGTACCTGTACCCGATGTGCTATGGAGTTCTATAGGGCTCTCTCCGTGGGGATTGTAAGCGAAGCCTTTTCGCAAATATTTTTCCTTGTATTGTTGTTGTTTGTTATCGTTTTCAGTAATAAATCATCCGTAACTATCCTGAGACCTGACTTGGCAATGAAGATGACATCGATGGAATTATACAGTGAAGGCGCTGCGTTTTTGCATTGCGGTCAACCAAATGTCATGGTTGTTTTTAGTTTCTGTCGGGCGTTCGTATTCTGGTTATAAAAATGATTTGGTTGACAGAATTCGTGTGAGTGCAAATAGTTATAACTGCATTTTGGTTATTTTGCAGGAAACGCCATTTTATGTTCAAATTTCTTTTGTTTTTTATTGTTTTTCAATGTCTTCTTTCTTTCATAAGAAATGTTTCTACTTTGATTTGAGACTGGTACTATAGCTTAAACTTTGTGTTTTTATATGTATTAACAAATCAAGCAACAACTCAATTTTACCCAAAATGTCAATTACGCCTTGGTTGAATAACTTGAACTACTCCACATTTAATGGCAAGTTTAGTTTTACATTTTGCTCACTATAGTAGATTTCAAATTACGTGAGACTCCTTGCATATTCGGACAGGTATGATAGTGATATAGGGTTCAATCCTCTGCCAGGCAGAGACTAGGCCTTTGTTGCCATTACAAAACATATTGTGGCATTGTACCAAAGTTCCTGTACAGAATCGCTTACTGTAAACTGAATGTATTCAGTTAACATGTCTTATTAAAAAACGATGTATGACGTACGCCATTGTTGGCCAGATGTCAAAAACGACGTTTTGCGCTAATCTTTTAATAAAGGTTGGTCCATTTTTTTTTTTGCCAAATAAAAACTTAGTTGTGCGATGTGTGCATCGATATAGAATACATTATTTCTCCAATTCTGGGCTGTGATACTGATGGTATTTTGCAGTGTCAAAGGTAATTTAGTTCAAATAACAACGTTTAAGAAATAAATCTGATGTTTTCTCACGATACATGAATTTAAACATCCATCTATCTTAGATGTGAAATGATGTTTTTAGTCCAAATTTATTTAAAAGCTACATTACTATATATTGTAGTATTATCAGCAACTTTTTTACCTGTGTGGTCGTTTACAATAATTCCTCTTACTCTCACGGTGAATGGACATACCTAAACTTAAAAAAAAAAAAAATTAAATGAGGTCTTCTCACTATTTTTGAAATTACTAGAGAAAGATTGTAGATCTACACGCAAATACCAAAAGAACTCAAGGGCATTCATGGCTGCTACGGTATTGTTCTTTATATCACGGTAAAGGTTTGCCTATTCCAAACGGTCGAAATGTTTTTTTTTTTCAAGTGAGAAATACATATATAAGACTTGGTAGATGAATGGCGACAATTCACACAGTAATAGACCTTATCGTATATAGCAAAATATCAACAGAGGCGCTCTCACCGCAAAGCATGATGGGATCGAAAAAGGGGAAACCAAAGCTGGATTCCCGGAATGGTAACTGTAAAACAACTTTACTGCCTATTGGCTGAATGGAACTCACAAAAACTTTCAAAGATTTGGAGTCTGGTATTAAACAAAAATCATCAAAAAGAATCTAAAAGCCGTATGATTTAATATGTATTATTACACCTTAATCTGTAACCCTAAACCAAGTTACAAATAAATAGCGACTGTTTTGGGGCCATAAGAATACCATTTATTTTGATTTGACAATGGGCGTGATTCTGCCCTGCCGCTAGTGCAGCTATACAGACCCTTGGTCCGTCCTGTCGTTTGTATCATTCACCTACTTTATTTTAAATATTTCAGCTAATATGACACCTTTGTAAATTGTAAAACAGAAATTTATATTTTTTCCTACATAGAATTTATTTGTAATGAGCGTATGTTGTCACATAAGCTTTTCGATCCACCGCACGCAAATATTTGCGAGCGGCCGACTCCATCGCTACCATCGGCTACCACTGGCACTGCAGTGTTATGGTAAAATCTATTCGGCAAAGTACCACGATGTGAAACTTGGCAAGAGCAACTTTAAAAGACTTTGTCTCAACTTTTGATGTAGGCCTAAACTTAAAAAATAGTATTGTTGATTACCGAAATTACAGTCACTGAAAATGCAGGTAGGTTGAAAGAAGTCTCACAGTTTTTCCGGTGAGCTCGTGTTGCGCGGCGCGATGTGTGGGCCGTGCCGTGATTCAAGCGGCCCTCAGTCGATGGCCAAGTTTGCCTCCGTGTTCCCCGGGGGAATTTTCAGATGCGGCTTCGCGTTTCTTAACTATATTTAATAATGAAACTCAAATATCAATTGTGAAATTGCTACGCATACTGGGGATTAATATTCGGCGGCTGCTTCATTATACGGTAATGAATGAAGATTTGTGCTGTTTACTGTTTATAGGCCGCCCTAATGTAAACTGGGATAAGTGGGTACAGGTGTCACTCCATTGGCGGCGGCTGCCACGATCTGTAGATCACGACGAAAGTGTGAAGTTTCTGGTTGATTTTGTGGGGATAATTTGTCGTACCTTTCATAAAACCAAGATTTCTTGTAATATAATTCATGGACACACCTGGTTACATCTATCAGCATTAACTTACACATAATTGAAATCAATCCTCAATAAGTTTGCTTCTACTCGTTTGCCTTGATAACCTTATTGACAGTGCACGGACAACAAATGATGATCATCGACGAGTGGTGATGCTCTTGCCCCTTTTTCGTTTTCGGCCCCATGATCCTTTGCGTTTTCTATCTACGATATGTCTATAAACAGTTTCCGATTATTTTAAATATTGTTTCGCCATAAGTATATTCATCAAAACATAATTTGCGTTCCTTAGATTATTATGATCCGTTCCCAACATTTTAAAAATCAAACTGAAGTTCACAATCTCCTGTGAGTATAATTATAACGCAAACCACCAATCTGATTGCGAGCGGAATTTAAAATTAAACATAACAATTGGTCGCGATTGGTGAATGTTATTAAATCAAAACACTTAGCAAAAGCTCGCCAAGAGATGGCGCTATCGTTATCGCCAGATGCAATCAGACGGGGTCGGACACGTATTTTCCCTAAATCTAAATATAGCTGTATGTAGCATCAATAATAATCGGGAAATTTATGTTAATTCTGAGGAATTAACATATCACGACATCTTCTGTTCCTAGTAGTACTGAGGAGTCAGTTTTAGAGACACCATCCCAGATTACCGCATCAAAAGGTAACGGCGAAATTTTGATGTTCTCATCTTCTGCTGCTATTTAGTGATGAGAAGTCAGCATAGCAGACACCATCCCATCTAGCAAACAAAAGGTATCGGCGTGATGTGTATTCATATATATACCAGGTCCCTTTGCGTCCCAAAAATCACGGAGCGGTCACCTGGCTTGTTTTAGGTCTAACAAGAAAAATAACGCTACCTCCCTTGCGGTGATCGTCAAGATGGTAGTCATTTTCCGAAAAGGGCGTTAGGGATATGGCTTCTTTACACAAGTTCACATATCACACGCAAACCCCGTCGCAGCGAAGAATAGTGCCCTTGCCGAGCTAATTTATGTTGAACGGACTTTTTGTTTGTCCTCCAGATCACCAAGCATGAGAAGAATATAATAACATGCACCTGGTTCACCTGACAGTTTCAGTTATTTCTGCATGTGATTCCTTTGTATTCGCTGCATACTTGGTTGTTCTGGAGGCAGGCCTGACCAAGTTAACCTATTGGACCTGCCGGCAGCTCCCTATATGTCCTAATCGATTACAGATACGTAGGCATTGACATGGGGAATTGAATACACTTTAACTGAGTACTGTAGAATTTGATTAATGTTGAAGTCAGCTGTTTATGTTGTGACGTTGCAGGTGTAGACATAGTTGAAATCCACACGTAGACAAACTTATGACTGCGTAGAGGTAGTTCTTATCCCTTAAATCCCCAAATGCCATTTTTTGCCACTTTTCAAAAATCACGGACCCCTGCCTTGTGTTTACGGGGAAAGTGCTCCTAGATTTAACAACACAAATACCGCAACCTCCCTTTTTTGCGGTGATCGACAGGTTGCTATTCATTTTCTTCTATGGACGTAAGGGATATCCCTTAAATCCTTAAATGCCATTTTTTGCCACTTTTCAAAAATCACAGAGCGGCCCCCTATTTGTGTTTAGAGGGAAATTGCTCCTAGATCTAACAAGACAAATAACGCTACCTCCCTTTTTTGCGTTGATCGTCGGGTTGGTAGTCATTTTCCTCCGGGGACGTAAGGGATATACACCAATTTGTTATGATACACAGCACACATAGATTTTGTTTTAAAGATACTTCAGTATGTACATTTGACAGTGCCAGTTTACCTGTTTTAATTATTACATACAGATACAATATAATTATAGTAGTTGACAGTACAATGGAGTTGTACATATACCTAATACCAAATATTGAACCTAGACAATTATACACATGACAAAATATAACTTGATAAATACATTGGGATATGAAGCTCCCTATTCACTCTTTGTTAAATGTATACGTTCATCTGTGCCCGGGCTGGTGTATCATTACTTTGTGCTCAAAGTACATTTTTATGTACAACTTATGTTAGATTTTATATAGTGGTGTATTCATTTTGCTTACCATATTCCTCATGCTGTTTTACCAACGTATTTCTCCATGTTAGACAGAAAATCCCAGAAATCGAAAGTGTAAATAAGCTGTTACAATTCCAAATCTGTAAAAGGTTGCCGAATTCAGAAACCTGTGCACCTACTTTTGTCCTCAAACTACTCCTACAAATTTAATGATAAAACTCCAAAGGTGGATTACATTTTTTTCTTTGATGTATCTCCGGTGCAGATTTGACATTAAATGTGAGAAATTAAATTTGATTTTCCTGAAAAATCGTTAATCTTCTTTTGGTATAATTATATCGTCGCGGGTTCTGCATACTGTCGAATCAGCATAAATGCTAGTTCTGAGAAAACGCGGCGTTTGAAAGTTTGAGTTACTTATGAATGCGTGTAATTAAATGAAATAAAGGAAATGGCTGTTTTAAGTGGTGTACGTTAAAGACATGAATGGTTACTAACTGACGACAGTATTAAAATACCAAGAAACAACTGTTTTCTTATTCAAATGGCCACTGAATGTGATTTAACAGTTTGTCAAAACTTTTAAATGTTTGATTCGCTGTGTTCTAAGGAGTCGAATACGTATTCGACTGCATGAAACCCGTTGATTTCTAATGTTGGTATGGTGAGATTACTATAGCTACGGGTTTTTACTATTTTAAAATGATGATGCCGATGATGCCACGATGATAAGAATAACGATGGCGGTGATGATGGTGGCAATAACGATGAAATAAGGAAACATCGATGATGATGATGATGATTATGATGATGATGATGATGATGATGACGATGACGATGACGACGACGACGACGGCGATGACGATGACGACGATGATGATGATGATGATGATGATGATGATGATGATGATGAAAATTCAGAAAATTACAAGTTCTTACAAATTTGGCTCTTTAATTAGTCGCCAATATGTATTAACTCATTTTTGCAGAAAAAAACCCATAAATTTCAGGTATAAATCCTGAAATATCCAAGCTAACATCAAAGAAAATCAAACTTTGACAATATGTTTACCAAGTCTATTTTTGTAACACGGTTTACTAAAGGGTGGGGTGGTAAACACCCTGAGAATTCATTATTATAAAGCAATAGATGATTTCGATGTTGGTACCAGTTGATAGCTTTGGTCCTCCGTTTTCTATTGCTTCTAACATAACCTAGTATGGCGTCATAATGACGTAAAAGTTCACAAGTTGGCAAACATTGGTCATTTCCACAGACACACATCAGAGCATAAAATGAAAAATATGAAATTTTGCATCAAAAAAGGTAGGAATATTGGATTTTCATGCGGGTTTTGGCCCCAAATGATATGGAAAATGGCTAGTTTTTAATCAACATTTAATTTTAGAGCCATACAGTGTACAATATTAAAACAAATGAACTAATAACTAAAGGGTAATGCAGTATCATTTTATAGGCGAATAATGTGCCCGAGCTCGGAAAAACTAAATAATGGCGCCCATTATTTTTATTTTTTCCGGCCAAGGATACATTATGAGCAAAGAGATGATACTACAAAACCTTTATTTCTATTCTATTAACTAAAATTACTTGATTTTATTTTGTTTGTTTGTATAGGTTTTGAGGTAATATGCCTAATTTATGTGTATTTTGTATGCTGATGAATGAAAATAAATGATAAGAAAACGCATTAGCGGCATAATGGGCAGTAAACTGACCAATCAGAATGCTGTTTCGCCAAAATGAGCAGAAGGATGTGAAATAATGATATGGAAGACTTAACGAAAGTTGTTTTAACGTTTTTGGGCACCGGAGGAAAGTTTACCTGGATGGTAACTCCTCCCCTTTGGTAATACGAGGGTTAATGTCACTATGCCCCCTAAAAGTGATAAATTTGGTTTATTTGTACAAATGTTAAAACTTTTCACGACGCACAGACCGTAGTACAAATAACATAATTAAAACACAAAAATTAAAATGTGAAATAACATGACCAATCCCTCATGAAGTATGGAAAGGTAAATTTCACCGATTGCCTTAAATCTTGACAGACCTATTATCGATTTTGATTACTGAAGTAGCAATTTTTGTCCCAGCGAATACGTATTCGTTCGCAATTTATCTGTGTGCTTTGAGATATTTGGACACGCAAAGCTATCGAATACGTATTCGATTGTTTGTAAAACCCGTTTTATACAAATGGGTGTTATTCGACTGCGGCTATTTTGGTTAAGAGATGTAATTTCACTTTTATTTTTGGGTACAATTAAAGAGTACATGAAATGCAACCAGAATCAACTATTAACTCAATTTGACCAAAAAATCAGATTCGACACTATGTCGTGACCACGACGATATGTATACCATATGGATTTTCATGTACAAAGCAATCATTTTTATCAAGTGTAAGTTGACAATTTTTCCGAGGCATGATAAATGCATAGTAAATTTTAGAACTGCTATCAATTGTTGTGAGTTGATAATATACCCGTTTCTAACACAATAAGTGATTTCACACAGCATTACTAAAATATGGAACCTTCAATTGTAAGTCGAATGAACGTCCATCACCTCTTTACTTTATACATTACATAATAGACAATGCAGTTTCCTTTTAATACACCTGTAATACTCGCACCATTAATAATAATAATAACATGCATTTATATAACAAAAATCTTTGATGAAGACTATAATTCCCTTATTATTCAGAAATACAAACTCTGTAAACTCATTGTTAATGCTAAATGTGACTTTCTACTGGCCAATATCTAAAACAAGAGAAGATATCAGTAGCTTCCCACAATGCATTGCTTCCATTGGAAGTTTTTGTACAGGTTGTCATGTGAATCGTTAGAGATGAAACACTCTTAAAATGCAAGTTTGTGATCAGTACTGTCAATTTAGCCATGTTTCGTCACTAACGATTCACATCAGTACCTGTACAAAAACTTCCATTGGAAGCAATGCATTGTAGGAAGCTACTGTAATCTTCTCTTATCTAAAACAGTCATTTGAATTCATCGTCAAGGGGTTTGTCCAGCGCTCACTCTGACGCTGATCTTGCCAATTATTTCCTGACTTTCTTTGTTAATTAGGTTGAAATAAAAAGATTAGGTACAATCTGACTGTCAATGCTGAATCTCTGGCTCATTAAACAGCACCTAGCAACTGCAAATGCGGCACTGTACTTTTGGCGTGCAGAACCACCAATACGGGTAGAAGTTTCATATAGAATTCCCACTGATGCAAATGAGGTATTGCCATTCATTCCGTCAAGCGCCACTGCAGAACGTCATAGAGCGCATGACGGAATCAATTGTAATACCTCATTTGCATCCATGGGACTTCTATATGAAACGTCTACCCCAATAGGAATCTCTAGGTCTAACCATGGACATAATAGAGAGAAGGACCAACAACGCGAAAACAACCAATTACCTAATTCGATTACCCATTCATCTCGACAAAAGCTAGGCAGTCGATCTGTATTCATGTGCATACACCGAGGCCGTCTGTGATCTATATCTCTTTGCCGCGGTCGATCCAGTGACTACGGGAAAAACTGTCCACTAAACTTTATAATTTGACCGGATGTTGTGACCCCTGACTGTAAGGGTTTTTGGAAAGTGCATAGTACATTCAATTTCCATTTTTTTGGCAAGTTGTTGTCACCAAATAGAGGAGAATTTTGTTCAGAAAATAACGAAAACCCCATCAAAATCCGTCATTCCTTTGTGGAGCTACGACTGTAGAAAATAAGCTTGCATTTTGGGTGATGTGTGACCCGTAATTGTTAAAAATCTTGTGAAAATAATATGAAAATGTTCCGATCACTTCCGACTCTTGAGAAACGGTGTTATGATATCTTGTAACAAAGTATAACGTCTGAACTGGTGCCCAAGCGCGCCCATTCGTGTAATTCTACCTCGAAAACCCACCAAATTGTAATATTTTAACTTCCGGTTATGTTGAATTTTTTTACCGTTGTGGCTGTTTTATAGCCGATACCATGTCGAACTGATTCCAATGTCTGTTTCATCTGAATTATGAGTGTGATAAGTCATACTTTATACCTAATTAAATGTATAAATTATAGATTAATTAACCCTCGTCTTCCGAAGGGGGGGGGGGGGTTGTTACCGCTCTCTTCTATTCTTTTCGCCCTACTAAAACCCCAATTTTCCGGTGTCAAATGAGTTAATGTAGTTGCCAATTGACATTTTATGCTCCGTTTCATGCCCCCATAAAAAAAACACTACCGGGGTATAGGCCATAGGCCATCCCAAAGTGATGGATAGGGTGTGGCAGTCGCCCCCTCCCTTTCGCGCCTAGTACGACACAGGAATATCACAGACATTTGATATTAGTTGCAATTGATAGCAGGTCCTCTTTCCTTTGATACCAAAATGAGTACCAACATACGAACATGTCATAATGACGTCATAATGTCTCTACTTGATGGAAATGTTTGAGTGTTACAATATTATTTATGAGCCAGTAAATTTGTAAAATATCAATGTTTCTTCCTATATGCAGTATTTTCATACTTTATTACCTTATGACGTCATAGTGACGTCATCATTAGTTTCTACATATTTTGATACCAATGGAAAGAATAAACTCTAAGCTATACTGTAGGTAACAAATTTATAGGAATTGGATGTTCAATACAGAAAATTCAAGGGGGGTGGTATCCCCTTCCGGTGTGTTGTTATAAACTTGCTCAGGTAGACAAGGGTTAATAAGCAATAGTTTAAATGATGAAATGGCATGCTATTGGGACGTTTTCCATTAATTTCAAACAAAATGTTTCCTGATCTTTCAATTTCTTCATTGCCATCATGATTTACATCATGCTATTTGAGGCAGGCTGAACTTTTCCCAGTATTCCTCGAAGAGGGAAGGCCAGTCAGCCCTCCTGCTGAGAGGGTGATTATCGCATTACCTTAAGCCGGTAAATGGGATTATGGTGGGATTTTAATAACAAAAGGCGGCAACGTGATAGGGTCTTTGAAACTAGTGTGTTGTTGGTCCTTCTCTCTATTAGGTCCATGGTCTAACCACCGTTGTTCTCTTTTAAATGACAGTTGCTGCAACAAATATTAATATATGAATGTTTCAATTGGTAATAACGGCTAATAAACGTGCATTTTAACACACTTAAAAGATGGAATTAGGCATGTATGATCAACAAACACCTATAGTATTGTCCACATTAGACAACATTGGATTAGAGCTAATCATCATCATCTTTTTGTGACAGCACACAAAGACTTATCTTAACCCAAAATTGAATGGCACAGAATGAATTATATTGATATTGTTATTGAGGTTTGTGTTGAAAAAAATGTTTTACTTTCAAGTTCAGAATGTAAGAAGCAGTTGCAGCCCAACGCATTCATATTTTTATGTAACGTGGAATTGTATTTGCCATTCTGTTCTTCAGTGCCACTCTTGTAGTTAGTTACCAGCTCCTCTTTGTTTTGGTAAAATCGGTCCTGCGGGTTAATTGATTGTTGGGATCATATCTTAAAAACTATTGACTCTATCATTATGTTTTTTTCTGGGACATTAGCTAACAGTGCTATGTTACCTTACAACAAAGAACAAGTAGTGTTTTTGTTCAAAACTTATGGCGGCTGACACCAAGTGTTGCGTTTTTTGGGAGACACGTTGTATATGAATTTCTGGGAGGGTGACTTTGTTCAATAAAGTATGCTAGTGATTGTTTTTAACAAGGTACAGAAAGTGTATTTCTTCAAGACATTAACACCTGGATGTAAAAACATGCTGCAGATGAATTTAGGAAGTATCAGGTACAAAATCCTTCTTTATGTGTATAACTCTCTTCATGGACAGGCAACTTCAGTAAGCACTGAAAAACCGCAAGTGTTGATTTGAGATTAATTCTTCAATCAACCTGAAACCAGCGCCGCAATAACGTAAAGCGCATTATGAAAAACGGCACCGCGTAACCACCAATATACAACCATATTCGCCGCATACCACAGAAAAGTTGCAGTAGGCACTGCAAAACGCGAGTGCCAGTTTGAGATAATTTATTTTAATTAACCACGTCTCCCTTAATTTAGTTAAATAATCCCCAAACGTAAAATTGTACCCACTTAAAACCCCTTTTCATTCTCCCTAACAAAAAAAAAATGTTTTTGGTAGGTTTTGGGCGTCCATTGGCATTCATATAAGGATATTTGGTGAATAACGACTATATGACACTTCAAGGTCCCAGGAAATGAGATGATAAACCTACTCCAAATTTTTATGGGACATTCCATTCCAATAAACAGTGCCAGAAAAGAATACACTACCAGTGACACCATTAGTGAAACTATTGATTTTCAGTCAGTGTCATGAATAGATTCACACCAGTCACCTGGAATTTTCTATTACTCTCTAAAAAATCAATTATACCACAAATGATGTCATCACCAACCCAAATATTGAATGCTTTCTGGTCCTTCCTTGTAGACTTGACACAAACCACATCAATTCTAATTGCATTTCCTGGGACCTTTAAGATAGCTTTACTTTACTTAGCTAAAACTACCAAATGTATATTTTTAGCCTACAGCGTGAATGAATGACTGACCTTTGCTAACTGACATCTGCAGTCATATCTGTCGCCCATCTTGGATGCCATCTTACAGATTATGTTATGATATTTAAACTACTCTGAATGAGTTATAGTGATATAATATTACAGTTACCATTCTACGGTCAAAAGTATATAAATATCATATGCATTGTTGTATTGACGGCCATATTGAATCTCTTACTTAGTTGGTTATTGAATCATATTTTAATGGATGTTTTGACTTGAAACGCAAAGAAATTACAACTTTTGAGTAATTAACATATGAGTTTTTAGTGTTTGGTGGCCATTTTTGATTTTTGAAAATGCTCAAGGTTTTTCGTCTGGCACTCATCGGATTCAGATTCAGCAGGAACAAGAAGAGTCCTTAAAAAGGACAATCTGCCCTAATGAATTTTGCTTCTGACATAAATTAGGCTTGTTATATTATTTTGCATACCTGAACACTTAACATTAGGATGGGGAGAAGGAGGCATTAGTATTTAATGACACACCAACACTATTGTGTCATATAGTGTCATGAAGATATGCTATTAACATTAGGGGGCGATTAACGTCCATACTTCAGTAATTAGTTACTAAGTTCCATGGTGATGATGATGTGGGGATGACTATTGTTTTC
>JAMKCH010036614.1:0-73010 GCA_023653785.1 Ophioderma brevispina | reverse complement strand
AACCACAAAGTCATCGAATATATACGAGCAATGTAAATGACATGCAGTTTTGATATTATAGTGTGAAGAAAAAACTACACATGATTATGAAAAGAGTATATTTTCTGAAAATTACATCTCTGAGGTAAACATAAAATAATAAATAATGTTATGATGTTAACTACCTACTTTGAAGCTAAAATACGATTTGGAGAAAAACGGCTTTGAAGATTTTTCGTTTGAACTTGCCATAATGTTACTTAAATTAACAATATTTCAATTAAAATCTATAAGTTAAATTTCAGATATATTTAACAAATCCAACTTCCAATTTATTAAGATATGCGAAAAAGAAATACGTCAGTATGTACAATCGACAAAAGAGCAATTTCACGTGCAAATAACAATACGTTTCGACATACCACGTCGCATGTGGAGAGTTTGCGCGAATACGTCACTATGTGAAAACAACCAAATAGCAACTCGACGTGAACGAAAAGAAGCTGCTAACGTCACTAGGTGAAACGGCGAATACTCAAAAGCAGATACGATGATGTGGGGCATGCGCAGAATAGATTTTCGATATACGTCGTTAGGTGATATGATGTGCGCCAATTTAACGTGTTGCAAATACGTCATAATCAGTGAATTAATATTTTACTAAGTAACAAAATTTGAGGTTTGCAATGGGTAATTATGTTATAGTACAAAACAAAATACGGCAAAATTCTTCAAAAATTAAGATTGTGATGTCAAAAAAAGTTAGTATTTCTCATCACTCCAATGAAATTTGAGGCAACGAAATGTTCCTTTTGAGTTATGAACAGAAAACATGGGTCGAGCACATTAGCTCAACACTCTGCCCCTGGGCCTGTTGGTTCACACAGTTGTTTCTAAGATCAAAAATCTCCGATATTTAAAATTTGTTTTTGGTGAAAATGGTTTCAAGTGGGAGTAATTATAATGTGGAAAATCAGACCATGATCGGGTTAAAAAGCTGTACTAATAAATAATTATTACCTGAATAGGACCATTCCAATGATTGGCAAAGTCGGCTGTAAAATGAATGCTGGCGCTCTAAACCTCCATATTTGGACTAATAGCTAGGTCAGAGGTAAAGGCTATACTGACAACGAGGATAGGTGTATGCATGTACAGCAGGATATGTTTGTTATATTATTCAGAGATTGAGTTATTATCGTCTTTAAAATTGTTTTGTTGATTTAACAGCATGATACCACATACTAGTTTTCCAGTGTCGGACGTAACTCTACCTCTAGAAATTTGCCCAAATAAAAAGTGTAAGAGCCATCATTTCATCTACGGCCGGACTTTTGCAAATCATAGGGATGGTCTTATTAGCTTTTTTGCGGCTTTTTACAGCATAATAGCCCGAATTCTCCATGCCAAATTCTGACGTAATCACTTAGGATCTCTCACCCAATTAAACTATTGCTTTTCTTCAAAGATACTTAAGCTTCCACTAAGGACAAGTTATATTGGGGCGATGCAATATTAGTGCCTGTACACAAATATTTTGTTGTTTTTAATATTGCTCTGATTTATCATCCTAATGCTATATAATTATGGCGCGTGATTTACGTTCTATTTTAATCACTTAACATAATCGTCTTTGAGCAACAACACTTCTTTTGAGAGCTACTAAAAATTCTTTTCTTGATGCAGACGGTTCTCTTAAGGTAAGGTCGACATTTACTAATGTCCTTAGACGATAAGTTCGCAAAGTAATATTAGAATATTATCATGTATATTGCACTTAAAAACAGAAAGATTAGAAGAATGGCATTATGTGCCACTTTTATAGCATCGTGATAAGATGCACTTCATTGGTATAGCAGCCTGAAATTATCTAAAACATTTATAATTTTTAAACGGAAAGCTACACTACTGGCCAAAAGTATTGCAACATCCAGAAAAAAATAATTTACATAAATGATTTAAAATTGCACCATGGGTTTGTGTTTTGAAGAGATTTATTTACCCAGACTCAAAAGACAAATATAATAATAATAATAAAAAAACGTTTGTTGTACGGATTGAAAGAGATGGTGAACGACGATAATTTCCAATGGCACTCATCAGGCAATACAGACATAGGAAACGCCAGAAATGGCTTCAGAATAGTAGCAAAATAAATTTTACGGGTTAGGAAGGACTAATTTAGAAGTGGAGCTTTATTCGAATTTTCATACGATACACTTAGTGACCAGGGGGGGGGGGGGGTATAGTACCCAACATTTGATTTCTGTTGCGATTTTTCGGTTGCGCAATCAAATTTAAAGGAGTTTGCCTAATTGTATGATTTATGAATTTACGCTTCTCCTGATACACAAAAAAAAATTAAATTCCCATGGATCATTAGAATAATTAGGGATCCCTAGGGAACCCCGGCACTAAACGGAAGTGAAAATAAATTATTTGACTAGTTAAAAAGAATTAATATTGGGATTTTATTTGCTTAGAATATATACCTTAGCAGACCAATTAATTAATAATTAATATAATTAAATCAAATAAAACTTTATATTGCCGATAATATCAATTTTAATTTTGTCAATGACCGTTGCTCTTAACTTGTAAAGTCTATGGGAGAGACCAAGGGAATTTGAAGTTTATGAGATCCCAAATACAAGATGGTCTAAATTTGGCTATATTTTGCAATAATTATTGTAATTGGTTATTTTTTTTTTTTTTTTTTTTTTTTTTTTTTTTTTTTTTTTTTTTTTAAATTAATTAAATTTTACAGTATGGACTGTATGTTACGGTATAATTTGTGCATCTTTGCTGTATCTGTAACAACGCGATGTCCTATGTGCAGGAAACCACACCGAAGAAATGTAATCATCTCCCAACCCACCTACTGGAATGGCCTTGCAACCGCGAGGACCACCAACCGACAGTCATGAGAATGCCATGAAAAAAGATACAACCTCAATGTCTGGTGACAACAACATCGAAGTCTCACCATTGAGCTCAGTTAACATGCTGTCATAGTTACATCATTCGACAAACATCCATCAGTAAACTTCAAGCACCCTCGATTCCATTTCGGGAATTCCACCAAACCTCATTATTCATTTGTGATTTCAACAGCTAGAATGCTAGTACCCCAATGGGGCTACAATGAAACCAATAAAGACCGGACTACGTTGTCGAAGAATTGTGTGAGAGTCAATGGCAGTCACCTTCACGACCCTATTATTTAATAGCGCCTGGTGAAGAAGGAGATGAACATCCTGATTCTAAGCTATTGTTAGAAAACATCTCTAACCTGTCTAGCAAGATTGTTCTGGACCCTGTTCCACGATCTTCCCCCCCAACATCGTCCAATTGGTGTCCAAGTCAAGATGCAGTAAGACAACAAAGTGCCTTTCAAGAGTCGCTTTAACAATAGGAAAGCAGAACGGGCAAGGACTACAGGCGTGATGATCTTGGATCATAATGTGAAGAAAACATTGCTCCAACACCTATAAAATGACAAATTGCCCAACTAGTGAACAATACGAGGAATATTTTTATACTATAGGCCTTTCCAGAAGTGTAAAGAATACCAAGAGTATACCACCATGCTTGAAACTGATCCTTTCTCAGGAACTGCTAAAGGTGAGGAAGCGTCGGAGAGGATTTCACAGGTACGATCAAAAAGGCATACCTTAATTGAAATCAACCATTATGACCCTAACAACACAGGAAGCTTCGAGAGGATCCGACAGAACCCACGCATACTAAATTTCGCCCAAACAAGTTCGCCCCATCAACTGATTTAAAGGTGCAACGAGAGATTTGAAAATCAATGCCACATTTTCATAATATGTATGATTTCATAGAAGATTAGACACTCAATAGATCCTACCTTTTACTTGGATACGAAACCTAACTTAAAATGAAAACAAAATGGATTTGTTAATGCCTTATATTTCCACTAGAAAACATATACTGAATTTCGTTTTTTTGCTCTAAAGCTTATAGAAAATTGGAAATTTATTTCACAATTTTTGTACCAAATGAAAAAAGTTTCTTAGCTTGAATTTCTTTCAGATGGGGATATTTTTCTTTTTTTAAAATTTTTGATTCTTTCTTTTCTTATTTTGAATTTTTCACATTTTTAGTGACACCTTTATGGGAAATCTCTCTTGCCGCTTTAATGGAAAGAGACAGCAAGAAATCGAACTAACCGTAAAGGTACTGTAACGACCCTGGTTTATTCATTCACCTTTAACATGGACAAACTGGAAATCGTATGCTAAACTTCACCAGGAAAAGCTGTTGGCCCCTTGACCACAGCTCAACGAACAGTTTGAAAGCACCTCAAACCCAGTAGCAAAGGAGTAGCTTCTTATAGTTCTACAATTAAAATACTACTTGCTTATATTTCCCCACAGTTCCCCAAACTTCAAAGATCGAAGGAGAGCAATGTATGCCCTTCTAAAGTCCTGGGAAAGTGTCCATCTGATCCCAAGAGCTATCGACCAACACCACGCATCCGCATACCTACAGCTCTTTTAACTTCTCTGTTCGAATCATATCGCACCTGTGATAGACCTCATACCAGAACAACCGGTTGTCCGGTCAGGGAAATCAACCACAAGCAAATACCCATTTAATTTCAAAGAATCGAGATGGCCTCGAGAAGGCTTTTGTAACCGGATCATTTCGTTCAACCTATCAGTAGCTTATAGAGTCTAATCAATTGTCTACTCCATAAGCTTCTTCAAACTCATCAAGACATCTGCTTGATTGAGCTCATTAAAATTCTATACTTACAGGACGTTCTTTGTCAGCCCCCTGGACAAGAACCGATGGCGTAGGCTCAAGACGGACTACCCCAAGAAAGCGTGCTCGCACCTCCCTTGTTCAACATCTCTACAACGATGTCGTTTTAATCTGTGGGCAACGACTCGGATCAATGTTTGTTGAATAGAGATCTCCATATCCTCGGATGACTCGGTCCCTTACTATTATGAGATCCTTCCAAGACAGCGTGCTTTTCCATCTACGCAACCTTGAAAGTCAAACGGCCGCTTGGTTATGAAAGCAGTATGCTCACGCAAAAACATCTTGAACACACTCCTGGCACAAGATGGGGTGCTTGGTCCACATATTCCTAAGATCACGGTACTAGCTCTGTGCTACCATTGCAGAGTATGTCTGTCCTGTATGTGAAAGATCAACCAATGTCAAGAAGCTTGATCTAGCGTTAAACGCTTCCTGCCGACATATCGCAGGATATCTTCGTCCAACTCCAACGGAGACTTCTTCATTCTAGCAAGATTGGGCTCACCAGACATCTGTCCTTGTCGCGAGTCATGCAAGAACGTAATATCTGCCAAGTATCTAATGTAAGCACGCTATGTCCGGACAAGGACCGAGATTGTTACCGCCTAAAAAAAGAAATTTCTTAAGCAAAGACACCCTCTTGATGCAGTCCCTAATCCCTAAGGATTTAAAAAGAGTGCTACGGGTCCGAATACCGGCTATGCCGAACCGCCCGGTCTTTCGGCAATAATTCATGCCGAAAATGCAGGCTACGTCAATACCCTGCCGAACGGCAGTGTTTACTTTCCGAAACAATAATGGGTTACCCAGTAATTCGGCACAGGGAGGATCCCTTATTTACAGCGTGCGGTTGTTGGATGTAAATAAGTTCTTATGTCAATTGGCTGCACGGACACAGGACGACATGATTTAGGTGTTCATTTGACTCAGCTCCGTACAGGCCGGCTAAGATTAGCTTTAAACTAACAATTTTAGGGCCCGTGCATTATTTACAGGGAGGTGCCGGAGAATTGAAGTTGTTTGGAAATTACATAACCACACCACTACTGAGGCCCTATCTCCCACACAATGTGATGTACATAATCAATGGTTATATACTGCTGATATAGGTACTTGGTTTAACTGATAATAATTTAAAATAACAATAAAAAATAAATCACATAACCCTACTTGTCAAGTAAAAATCACATAGGTTCAATCCCTAATACATGTTTTGTACTCCAGGACCCTAATAACCAACATAACCTTAATCCTACCAAAACCCATACATAAACGAGTTGTATGTCTTATAAAGACCCTAAAATAGCCCGTACCATCCTCAAAACCCCGGCGTAAAACTAACCCCTAACGTACCCTATCCCTAAACTAATCCATAACCCTACCCCAATCCTAATCTTAGTCCTATGTACCCCAACCCTAACATAAACCGAACTGTTGGCAACCCTATAGAGCCCCCCAATCAATAAGGGGACCTTCAATGGACCCATGTTTTATCAATGCATAATAACGTTTGCCATTGTTTCCTATTCGGCACCTTTTCCTAAAACGGAAACGGACGCGGGAACTCGTCTTCATAGGGTCTCTGTGGGTCCTTTTTGTGGCTTTAAAACAAATCGTATTCACGTCTACTTACTACTCACCTGCTTGTTCCAAAATACCAAAAGCCTTATTTCTTATGATTTTCATGTAGTATTGTCCAAATCCACTAAAATGGTCCCCTAAGACTGTGCCACACACACACAGTATGTTGTTTCCACTTCCCTCTCCCTGCCGAATGCCCGTTACTTCGGCAGTTCCAAGAGAGGGAGTTCGTTTTCGCACTCGAGTCATTCGGCCACCCGTGTTTTCGGCCCAACAGAGTCGCCTGTGGGAAAGAAAGACTTGCTACAAACCAAGCAACATCTATTGGTATTGAACAAGATGAGATTGTCTACCTGGAAACTAACTTCTCAGGGCTTAATGCCGATGTCTCAACAGATTGAGAACTGGAATCGGCCGATTTAAGGTTCCTTGCAGGCTACCTGGAAAGCATGATCAGGATACTGATTTTGGTTGCGGACAGCACATCGACTGGAAACTTTATGTTGGAGTCAACCTGCACAGACAAGGAGCTAGCCCGAATTAAATGAAGCAACCAGACGTTGACTCGTTTTCCTGGTTTATAGTAGAGATTTTTTTTTGCCGTTCTTAGTGTTATTTGAACACTTTCTTAGACATCTGTCTTAAAATGTCTTAGGGTGACGGGCGTCTTAAACGGAATATATAGCATATTAATTTCCCTGCAAGGCACCTGGAAGCAGATCAGGATATTGCTTTTGAGTTGTGGAACAAGCTACCATAGACAATTAGAACATTATGTTGGAGCAAAAACATGCACAGACAAGGAGCTTGCCGAATTTTAAATAGAGCAACCAGCAATATTATATTGCACTTTTGCTGGCGCCGAAATACCGGACATGTAGGAAACGCCGTTGTTTCGGCAGATGACCTGCCGTTACGGCAGGAGTATCTGCCGAAACGCTCAGTGTTTCGGCCAAGAATTCATGCGGAATGTGGGCTACGCAGAAACAATGGGTTAGCCCAGTAGGTCGGCACAGAGGCGATCCTTATTACAGCGTTGCGTTGTTGGATTGTTCATAAGTTCTTTTATCCATGGCTGTAAGGACACGGGATTGGCACGAAATAGTTGTCAGTTAACCCAGCTCCTACGACAGGTTAAGATTAGCCTTAAACTAAAACAATGTAGGGCCCGTTCATTATTTACAAGGGGGGGGGCGAGAAATTGAAAGTGTGTTTGGAAAAGATACATAACCCCAATGAAAGTTACTGGCCTACCCCCTAATGACTCATATTTACACCCCATCCCATTACACCACACAATTAGGCTCCAATAGGCCTTAATATGATTACTGCGAATTATGCCCTATCTTTTATTAAGAAATGTTCGATAGGTGCTTGGTTTACTAAATAGATACATATAACCTAACCCCCTCAGTCGAAAAAAAAAATCACCATACCCAATTTGTCAAGTAGAACATCACATAGGTCTAATCCTTTATGTTGTAGGCCTAGAGTACCCCTATCCCTAAAACTAATCTATAACCCTTCATCAAATCCTTAGCCATAATAATCTTAAACTATATAGACTCAAACCTACATAAACATTAACCCGTGTTGCAACCCTAATAGCCCTCATAATCAATAAAGGGGACATTTACACCCAATGGGAGCCGTATGTACACCAATGCATATAGTTTATTGTTTCCGAATGGCTACCTTGCTAAAAGGACGCGGTAACTCATCTTCATGGGTCTCTGTGGGTGCTTTTGGCTTTTACAAGAAATCGTATTCACGTCTACTATTACATCATGCTTGTGTTCCAAAATGCCAAAATCCTGATTTCTAATGAGTTTCATTGTAGTATTTCCATAAAATCACTAATAATGGTTTAACAACTGCCCTAATAAATATAATAATGTGGTATTTTTAACGATGCGAACATATCCACGTACACGTGCTCAAGGCCGCTGTGTGGCAGCCATGAAGGGCGCCAGCACTCAGAGAAACCATAATACCAGACAGATTTATGCCAAGAAACTCGATTTAAACAAGAGAAACCGGAATACCCTGAGAAAACCTGGCGGGAAGAGTATGGAATCGAGAAAACCAATTCCCATAAGCCCCAGAGAACAGCCCCTACTGGGGTCGACCCGACCTCATTGGTGAAAAGGGGAGGGAAGATACACTGCGCCAACATCGTTCCCCCAAACACAATCAACAGCACGTTATTTTCCAATTCCCTTCTCCTCTGCCGATTGCCCCGGTACTTCCGAGAGATGGAAGTCGCACCGGTGTTCCGGCACAACAATTATATTCCGTTAGAAGTACATTAGGTGAGGGCTGTTTACATATTAAGACTTTTCATATATATTACCTTGTTTTAAAACGCTCCCCAAAAGAAAAAAACGTCAACATAAGGCTTCAAACGTCCCCAGAAGACATGGTGTTAATCCCGGATCTGTGCACTCCGACTTCTCACCATATCAAGTACCGGTGTAATCATTATGGTCCGGCGTAGGCATAGTCCGGGAACATGGGGAACAATAGGGCATCGTTCATTGACCGCTCATCAACGCAACATGAGTTTCACGCTTTAATCCGTTTCGTCTATGGAGCCCCGACCTGTGCTCCCACCGTACTATATCCTGCTTTCACACCGTCTTGAATGTATATACAGACCGGTACCGAGTGGGGGCGGTCCTCTTAGTGATCGGAAGAAGGTCCGCAGATTTGACTCACCGTGCTTGCTGGTTATGGAAATGTTTCCTTTCTTTTAGGGCTACGTAAGGCGTGCCCCTACTGTTGCAAAAGAGGTATATCTAAGGAGGAATCGTAATTAGAAACTTCTAATTGGTAGAATGTATTTAAAAAAATAGATTGAATTGAGTTTTCCGCTTCGTCATAGATTCTGCATGAATCATGCATATAAGGCCTCCCATTTCTATAATACAAAAAATATCATCAAACGCGGCCGCTGAAACTTTGAAATAAAGACTGATACATTAGTGCTCGTCACTGGTATCCACATTAACACAGTCCTCTGTGGCCCAGTGGTATTTTCTTCACGCCTAAAAGCGAGAGGCTCCGGGTTTCCAGACCGTGGTTTTTCGTCTTTAATTTAGTTTTCTGTGGCTCGCCAGTTTGTTCTTTCGCCGAGCTTTCTATATAATATTTACCAATTTACTTTCTCGGTGTGTATCCTTTACTTATCCTCGCGTGCATTGAATTTAGTTTTCGCCTTCGTCTTAGATTCTGCTAGAATCATGCATATAAGGCCCTCCCCATTCTATAATCACAAAAAATAAATCACAGCCGCTATGAACTCTGAAATAAGACTGAAATAAGTTAGCACTCGTTTCACTGGTATCCACATTAACATACAGTCTCTGTGGCCCAGTGGTATTTCTCACGACTAGAATGCGAGAGGGCTTTCCTGGTTCGAGACCGTGTATTTTTCGTCTTTCTTTAGTTCTGTGCTCGCCAGTTTCTCCCAGCTTCTATATAATCTTTGCCAATTTCTTCTCGGTTGTATCATTTACTTTGATCCTCGCGTGCATTGAATTGAAGTTCGCATCGTCATAGATTATGCTAGATCATGCTATAAGCCCGCACCGTTCTATAATATATATGCAAAAAATAGAGTTCAACATAAGCACATTAAACACCCAACACACGCACACTCTAATCCTCCCCACACGCACACATACCGGTGGTGCGTCTAAATTTGGTAACGTTCAAAAAGTAGTAGTTTTTTTTTGTCCTCGTGGGTACTCAGTGCCTCTCTATGGAGTATTCATTATACAGATTTTTTGGTCAATACTTTGTAATTTGGCAATTCATCTGTTTGGAGTCGTATTTTTATTTATTTTTAAGCTGTTTGTGGATTATATTGAAAGCAACCGACGATTAAATATGGAAAGACTGCTAGAAGGGCGCACCTATCCAATAATCCTCCCATTAAATACCGTAGGGACCGTTCATTAATTCTGAGGGGTGGTGGGCTGGGAGAATTTCAAGTTGGTTTGGAAAAATTCAACGCAGCCCACTATTTCCACAATGTAAAATTACACAACCCCCCAACTGCCACATGAAATGTACACAGCCCCCCCCCCCATGCACTAAGTTCATATCACTTAATATTAATTAAATAGGCCTATGCGTAACTCCTGTTAATGGTGGCCCATTGTCACAAAGAAGTGACAGGCAAAGAAGTTAAATGATCTGATGATTGGCTTCATTTTATTTCAATTTCAGCTTCTTCAAAAGCCCTGGGAAAAGGCAAACCAGTTTTTCATTAACAATAAAAAAGTAAGTCAATCAAATATGTTTCCGTTCCCATTCCAAATGTAATGGCCTTAATTAATGCCTGTCCTGTCTCAAGCCTTGAAAGTCTTGCCGATCAGTAAGGATTTTAGTGTATTCATGCATGCACATCTACTGTTTATTATTTCTTCTTTCTCATCCTCATCACTTGTGTTAACCGTGCTGCAGACATCGCCCCTCTTCATCACTTCCATCCTCACTTTCACTTGAGTATTCAAATTTTCTTAAACCCTGAATATCTCGAGCTGCTGCCAGTGACGTAAATTTCTTTTTGACATTGGGTGGGGGGTGGGAGTTGCTGAAAATTTATGAATTGAAACAGGTTTGCTGCAAAGTCTATATGCGAGCACCTAGCGCGCGAAGCGCGCTAAAAATTTGCAATTTGGATGCTAAAATCCTACTGAATGTAAATTGTATAAGAATTTAAATTACCATTTAAAAAAATATTATGGTAATTAGGTTAGTTTTGGTGAAAAAAAATGGATGAACAGTCATGCACAAGCCTTGGGGGAATGATCCATTGACCCATCTCCTCATCAAGTTTTTTTGACTAAATCTCTATTCTTTCATGTCCTCAAAGGAAGTTTTCGGCCCGCCAAACATCTCAAAATTGGCACGCGGATGTGAGTCTTCGGGCTTCCTTTTAAGAGCCCTTTCCTTCACCAGCCATATGTTAACAACAGCCAATTATCAGTCTTTTAGGTCAGACACCTATGATTTACATGTGTATGTGGTGTAAATTTTGGTTTTTGCATTCTTTTTAGGAAGGATACAAATTTTACAGGACCCCCCTACTCCATACAAAACATTACATGACCTTCCCTCCTAGTTGGTCAATCAAATTACATGACCTCCTCCTATATTTTCCCAGCCCCCCTCTCCCTTTAATTAATGAAGCGGTCCCTTAATGGCTTTAATATAGTTAATTCCCCGTGTGTCAATGGTTCTGTCTGGCGGGATAGCGGGCGTAGTTTTGACGATGCGAAAAGGAATGCAAGAGAGTTATCAGGCTACATACATTGTCAATACGTTTACAACAAATGGCCGTAAACCCAGCACAGTTCAGAAAAACCAAAATTCCGGCGGTAAAAATACACAAGCATTTCCCACAGACATACCATTATACTGTGCAAAAGGGTAGAAACACCGCCAAGAAACCCATAAGTCTGCGTCAAAGGTACGCGCGCTATTTATTTTTGTTTTATAAGGGTGCTCCTGCGCGTTACGGTACATCGAAGCTAGCGAATATATCGGAGCCCCTAACAATAACACAACGGAGTGCTACGGTCTTTTCGACTATCGAACATTACTATAGTTAAATATACCATATTCGACGCAGCAACCGGCAATGCTTGAACCTAACTTCTAAAAAAAAAAATCAGCGCGTCGTGTTTTTAATAGTAGTATTAGTAATTGTGTTTTTGTTTGCTTTTGTTGGTTTTTCTTTCTACTAACTCTTCCCATTCCACGGTTTCCATCCTGTGCAACCACGATGATGATGGCCTACCAAAGGTTTTGAACACGTTCTATGACTGTTTCGCCTTTAGGGCTGATATATAAACAGATAAAAAAAGAAACGTACATCACCATAGATAATTACCTATCACCGCATTTTATCTCATCATTCTCAGCTGCACCCACTCACGCTATTGTTACTCCAGAACGTGATCCATCTTATCTGTATATGTGAGAAGTCAAGGAAGGAGTCGTGGCTAGTAATACGCAATAGTTAACTTTATCGAATTAGTTATCGGCCATATTACAATGCTTCAACATATTTTGGTTTCTTTCTACTTTAAAGGTAATTCAGAGGTCATGTGATGCCATAACCTCTTGTTTTCCCCAGTGGTTCTATATATAATACTATCAAAATCAATATTAAAACGATTATATGAGTAAAATTTGCTAAGTTAGAAATTGGTGTTTTTTTAGAAACTTCTGTACTAATCCAAATAAGATGTACACCATGCAGTTAACTTCAGTCTTTGCTGATTCTAAATTTGAGGGAGTGCGTGGGCATGAATGAGTTCAATCTGGTTCGTCCAGTTCTCTGCGCCGTGTCACATCATGATAGCCTAAGGACTATCCCAAGTCTTAATATACTCTGACCAAGTCAATTGTAGAAACTAGGCGGTCCCCGGGTTTCGAAAGTCAACCGCTGTTGCTGCGGTTGTTGCGGTTGGCCATGTTCCTTGTTTAGAACAATAGAAACAGCCAGCATGCTGGTGAAACGATGTACATGCTTTTGATAAGCGCCGCATTTCTATAAGTTACAGATTTCATGCAGCATGACGTAGCTACCAAAAATTTATGTATGGTATGCTAGGCATAATGTAAATTACACATATTACAACAGCGCACAGGCGCCACGTACGACTGGATATCTATACGGTACTGATTCCATGCTAATGTCCCTCCACTCTCTTGATCGATTAGCCTATATCCCGATGTGTCTTTAGGATTTAGGATATGATTAGATCCCCCTAATACCTCGACCCACTTCACTCCCAGATTTGGGACAAAGAAAGTTGAACAATTTATTATGTGACTCTACCCACATTGGAATTTCCAGACCATAGATAACAAAAAAAATAAGAGCACCTATTTCACCACTATCTCAAGATCGAGATTACCGAATTAGAGTCATCTTTGATTATATTACCTATAATTAGTCTTCAATTATTCTGCCAAGTAATATGAAACTAATTTCTAACCAAATGAATTTAATGCATTTCTTTCCACTGCCTCTTAAGAAAACATGACTTTTGCGAAAATATTTAAACAATGTAGGGCCGTATTCTCAAACGATGTTTAATAAACGGTGGTTAGCCGAACTGTGGTTAGCTAAACACACTGTGTAAGAAATCGCGGTTTAAATAATTTTCACAAGTCGTTTGCTAACCACTGTATTTAAACGCCGTAAATTTCATCCACCGAACCGTGACTATGTCTTCGCCTATATCATTACGTAGTGCGTGAACAATTTAGAGGTCAGACAACGCTTCCTTAATTTTAAAAATACAATCAGGAAGCCACGGGTATTTCAAGATGTCGCGTTACGCAATGAGCTATAGAATTTGTTGAATGATGGAGACAAAACCCGGCCTATTAAAACTGTTTTATGTCCGTTGTGCCGCACTTGCTACATTCAATACTAGAACCATAAACATGAACATGAAAATAGAAGCAAAGGAAAAATGGACGAGAATAAATCAACTGATGAATCGGAAAAGAAAGATAAGAGAAAATAGAGGAGTACTGGTCTAACCACGAATATTACATAGAGCTGAAAATATTTGCATTTGATGAAAACGTGAAGTTAAACACGCTTAAACTACCCCCGACCAATCCTAGTTCACAACGTTTTTTTTTAAAAAAAAAAGGCATTTAAACAGTGTTGGCTAATTTAAACAGCGTTTAAATTAAAGTTAACCATGCTTTGAGAATTCCGTTTATTTTAGCGAGCGATTTAAATTGTCGATTTTAACCAGTGATTAGCGTTAACATCCGTTTGAGAATACGGGCCTTAATGATTCAGTTCTTAAATACTTTGACAACAAACAAACCACAAGTTAACGAAAATAGAAGTACCAATTCATTTGAATGGTTCGAGTCATTTCCTATAAGGCATGAGAAGAATGGGAATTTAGTTTTTAAAAAAAAAAAAGGTATGGGGAACGAGGTATGAGGTCGAGTTCAATAATCAACATTGTTGCGTTACAACGCACTTGTAATTCCAAACGCCTGGCCCACTACCCGGTTGCTTAAGTGAAAGCCTTGCGCATAAAACAAGAGAGTCCGCTAATTACCTTATTCTCTAGCCGCGTTGAAACGCATAGGCTTGGGTGAGTAAAACAACTATTTAGTTGGATGCCATTTAAAGTCGAATCTGTCCAACAACCCAAACCATATCGTCGTCGCCCACATCACGACTGTCGATTTTACAAAACACTTTTTCCGAGAAATCGCATTAAAAATCTATCGCGACATTTTTTCCATATTTATAAACGGTAACACGAAGCAAAATAAATGAAAACACTAGACTTAACTGTTTTGGAAGAAACATTTTTAAGTCCAATATAAACCATAAATCCAACTTAAACTGCAATTCCATCTATCTTATTAGGCTATACAAAGTTTATAGTCTGTATGTGAATCACAAATAATGTAATAGTTGCAAATACGGACTCATATTACACACACCAAACACCGTTGTTTTTTCAATGTACGAATAGATCACTATGTGAAACGCCTTGTTTACGAACTAACGATGGAAATACGTCAAAATAGATCTGTATGTGAATCGTTTATTTTGAATCGCAAAATAGAACGCTATATCAAACACGTGTATGAATGGCGATTTTTAAATACTACAGTATGTGAAATACGGATATGATGAGTTTGAGGAAAATGTCAAAAATCAAGTAATGATAAACTATTAATTAAGCACCTCACTTTTGAAACTTTGTGTGGATGGCAAGAACTCGATACTACTTTAGTACGTAGGGCGGAATTTCGCAGAAACCGCCAAAATGTGAAATACGACAGTATGTGATGTCGGGCGACCTTTATGCTTGCCTCCTTATATCTGTTTAATGCACTGAAGACACCAGCAGTGATTGCGAAATCACAAAAGCTAAAAAAGATCATCAAACATTTACATTTGTTTAAAACATTTTGGTAACAACATCGTAACATACTCGTCAGCTCCTGAGGCTTTTTTCGTACTGATTACAAAACGCAATTGATCGGACATTTTTCAGCATGCTGTATTCTTGTATTCTTTTCTTTTTTTTGTTGTAAATTTTAGTTGAAGGAATGCGTTTGAAAATTCTATAATTTATCCGTCCTTTTATTACCCCTGCATATTCCCAAATATGGTTTTCCTCATGGATCACTGTAGTGCGTAAGTGTGTGCCTCCTGCCATATGCAGGTGGATCCACACGACTGTCTTAACAACTTACGTGCCTAAGGGGGGGTGGTCCATAGTACCCCAAGATTTGTTTTTCGAACTCTAATTTTTTATTGTGTAACGTAGCGATGCGGGGGCTTCTTTCCATAAAAAAATACTAAAATGTCTTTCCGTTAATTAAGTAATTAGCTTGGGTCCCTAGAACCCCCCTAGGCAACCACGGGAGGTGATTTTAAAAATAAAAATGAGCAAACCCGGTTGCCAGAAATAGTTTTTGCTTAATGTAATGTTCATATCCATGAAACAAAATTAATTACGATCATAACAAATAATTAACCTTTTATTTGCGAAAAAAGCGATTCCATGATCGAGCGACTGCGCGCCATTTGCTGTACAAACCTATGAAAATACGACTGCCCCCATAAACAATACAAGAGCAGAATATAACCATCAATGATTTGCAATGTGTATCTGTGGAAGCAATGTCGCGGAAACATCATACTCCTTTTTTGAGCGATTTTGACGGCCTTTCGAAAACAATGATTTGCCCCTAATTCCCATACGATACAATACCGGCATCTCATTTATATTGCACCTGTGGCCTTGTCCTATGCCCCCCTCACAAGGTGGTATAGTTTTTAATTTGAAATTCCCTCGGTGAAATGGTTTTCTTAGGGGGTGGTCCATGAACCCCGACCCCCCCCCCCCCCCCCCTCCCCCATAGTCACCACGTGAATGAAACAACCTTAGGCACTTAAGTGTTAATGTTAGTAAAGTAAAAAAAAATATTGGTCTATGACATAAATTTATTTTTTTAATATTTTTAAAAAAATATTACATAAAACTGGCTATTTCACCTGACAGTTTCGGGATGCAGGAATAGTTGCAGTTATACGAGAGCTGAGTTTAAAGATACCATGTCAATTTTATCCTTTGACGCGCGAGTACTGTAAAAGAGTAAAATTTTACTTTTTTTATTTTTTGAATTTAATTAAAATAACAAAACAAGAAAACATCAACAAATACAATAACATGTTACTAAAAAAACCAGCATGGGAAGAACTGCGCACCATAATGTAATCAACGTGGTTTAAGAAGGTCGAGCGAGAATTGCCGTTTGAAGCGTCTCAGGAAGACTTTCCTGAACTGCACACTGTCCCTGTCATGGGCGGCACATACCAACGACTCTCTGAGGTCTCTGGGCTTAGACCAGACTCTGCGGGGTTCAACCTGTTTTATGGGATCCCAAAACCTTCCCCCTCCCTCAAGTAAATTTAATGAACGATCATAAAAGATTGAGCCAATTGCTGATTAGCACACAATGTGGCACACCCCCTGGTGCCATGACATACAGTGTATTTTCATGAGACTCAGGGCCTAGACGAATTAAATAAAATATTGATCGCGTCACATCCCCTTACTTATAAATGGTGTTCAATATTTCTGCTTTAATTTTTCACTATAGATCACACTCACACCCCTCCTTATAAAAATTTAAAAGACGTTGTTTTCCCCCATCGCTGGTCACATCCTTACATATTGCAATGATATCGACCAAATTGCATTTTTGCAGTTCAATGAAATGTAAATTTACATTCAATAATAAATGCTGTTTAATAACAGTTCATCGCTGTCTCTTTTGAATGGTAATTACAAAATTCAAAACCATATTCTCATGACCACAAATACACTTTTCAGAAATGCATTTTTTTTACATTAAAATCCTTATTTACAAGTTAAAAATTTTAAATCTAAATTTTATTTAATACCTACACTCGCATCAAGCATCACCCTCACTGGTTTACGCCAAGCTTCAGTACACATTAATGACAGAAGAGCCGTAATTTCTCCGCGGTGTAACTTCCCTCACAGATCTAATTCCTAACTCAACAAGTGGCATGATTTAAAATCCAATACCCTTCATTTGCTTTTCCAAAAAATATTCAACTTTCATACATAATTTCATAAATTTACTTATTTATTATTTATAACAAAATTTTATTATTTTTTGAACTAATTAATATGGTTATCGTTTTATAAACTTCTTTAAAACCAAAACAACATTCTGAAACTGTCAATCCAGACATCATGGGTGTCGACCGCAATTTTTGTTTTGGGGCAGCCTTCTAAAAATGAACATCGCATGACGATGATGAGTCGCCTCTACTGATCTCAACTGAACCAAAACAAACAAAATACATTCTTTTGAAATCTGCCTAAATTTTTAATTTCAAGAAGAATGTTTAATCCAACCGGCAAACGTTCGATTTCAAAACAGAACATTTTGATCATTCTGCATCATTATATTTTCATGCAGAAGTGTTCATGATTTTTGCTCATTTTTGTGCATCTGTGATTTGCCAACTTTTTAGCGTCTATAATTTGCCAAAATTTTCTGGACTCCATTTCCTTCTTCAAAGATGAAACAATCAAAATTACAATTCTCATCCAATCCCGAACTCTCATTCAGTATTATGTCCCAATTTCTGCTTCTTCTCATCAGCAAAATATTGATTCCACCGATCTAGTCGCCCAAATATCCAAAAATAGCTTCTACTATTTTACAGTTATCATAAAAGAACTAACATATCGTCGGTTTTCAAAGCATACCTTGGCGTAAGATCTCTTTTTTCTGAATAAAAAAAAACCTTTTCCACGCCACCTCCGCACTCTGGCGTTACAGCCAAACTTTCGCCTCTGCCACCTACGTAAAATGATTCACCATATCCGGGTCAATGGCAAGTAAAATTGGCATAATTATATTCCCAATTTTAGCATCTAAACTAACAAGCAGTGATATTCCATAAAAAAACAACCTCTCATAAATTAACTACTAACCTGATCCGTGGTTGAATCCCATGCTCAAATGGCAAAACTTTTAAAAATCATTCTAACGCGCAATACACAGTTTCTAGATTGTTTCCACACACGTCTTGGCCCCATGTTAAAATAAAAAAAAGCATTGGAAGAACTGCCATATTGTAATCAAAACGGGGTTTATGAAGGTCGACGAGAATTGCCGGTTAAGCGTCTCAGGAAGATTTTCCTGAACTGCACATCTCCCTGGCATGGCGGGCATCATACACAACACTCCTGAGGTCTCTGGGCTTAGGACAGACCTGGCGGGTGTTAACCCGGTTTATGGATCCGCAACCTTCCCCACTTCCCCTCAGAGATAATTTAATTAAACGATCATCAAAGATTGAGCCAATTGCTGATTAGCAAACAATTTGGGCACATTCAGACACCCCCACTGGTGCCATGACATACAGTGTATTTCATGAGACTCCAGGGCTAGACGAAATAATATATAAAATATTGATCGCGTCACATCCCCTAACTTATAAAATTGTGTCAAACTTTTTCCGGCTTTATTTGTTTCACAGAGATCAACACTCACACCCTCTTATAAAACTTTAACGACGTTTTTTTCCCCCATCGCTGGATCACATCCTGTAACATAGTGCCAATGATATCGACAAATGGCATATTTGCAGTTAATGGATGTAAAATTTACATCAATAAATTAAATGCTGTTTAACAGTTCAGCTGTCCTCTTTTGATGGTACTTAACAAATCAAAACCATATTTCTCATGACCACAACACTTTTGCATAATGCATTTTTTTTTATTAAATCTTTAGTTAAATTTAAAAATCTAATGTTTATTTATACTACACGTCTCATCAAGCGTCACCCTCACTGTTACGGCTCAAACTTCAGTACACATGAATGACAGAAGAAGCCGTAATTTTCTGCCCGCGGTGTACCCTCCACTCACAGATCGAAGTCCTACGAACAAAGTGCAATTCTTTTAAAAATCCAAATACAATGCATTTTCTTCCAAAACATTATTCAACTTTCAATACTAATTTCATAAATTTTACTTATTTATTGTATTTATACCAAAATTCAACCATTTTCATATGGTTATCTTTTAAACGTTACTTTAAAATCCAAACAACATTCTGAACTGTATCCAGACATCATGGAGTGTCTGACCAATTTTTGTTTTGGCACCTTCTAAATGAGCATCGAAATGACGATAGTGAGTCCCTCTACTGATCCCAACTGAACCAAAACACAAATACATCTTGTGAAATCCTGCCCTAAATTTATTTCCGCAAGAAATGTTTTAATTCCCAACCTGCAACGTGTGCAATTTCAAAACAAACATTTTGATCATATTCTGCATAAATATAATCATGCATAATGGTCATGATTTTGCTCATTTGTTTTGCATCTTTGGATTTGCCAACTTTTTAGGCGTCTATAATTTGCCACCCATTTTTCTGACTCCATTTTCTTCAAAATGAAACAATCAAAATTACAATCTCAGTGTCCAATACCGAACTCTCACTTCAAGTATGATGTCAAAAATTTCGGCTCTCTCTCTCTCATAAGCAAATATTTGATTCCAACGATCTAGTCGCCCAATATCAAAATAGCCATACTATATTTCCAGTTTCTATATAAAAGAACTACATATCAGTCGGTGTCAAAGCTACCCTTTGCGTAAGACTCTCCTTTTTCTGAATAAAAAAACACAGTTTCCAACGCCACCTCTCACTCTGTGGCGTTACATCCACACTTTCGCCTCTGCCACCTACGAGAGAATGAATTCACCACATCCGGGTCCATGCAAGTAAAATTTGGCATAATAATTCCAATTTATAATTTAAACTTAACAGCCATTTGATATTCCATAAAGAACAACCTCTAATAAATTAAACTACTAACTGTTCCAGGGTTGAATCCCATGCCAATCGGCAAACTTTTAAATATTCTAACGGCCCATATACACAGGTGCTATATGTTTCCACACACGACTGGCCACCATGTTAAAAATAAAACAAAGCATGTGGGAGAACTGCATATTGAATCAACGTGGTTTTATGAAGGTCAGCGGTAATGCCCTTGAAATCGTCTCAGGAGAATTGCCTGAACTTCACATCTCCCCTGTGCAGGGCGGGCAGGGGCATCCTACCAACGACTCTCTGAGGTCTCTGGGCGTAAGGACCCAGACTCTGGGGGGTTCAACCGGTTTTTATGGGATCGCCAACCGTCCCCCCTTCCTCAGAGATCATTTCTAATTAAACGATCACAAAGGAATTGGAGCCAATTGCTAATAGCACACAATTTTGGGCACCCCCCCCTGGGTGCCATGACATACAGTGTAATTTTCATGAGCTCCAGGCTTAGACCGAATTAATATACAATATTGACGCGGGTCACAAAAACAAAAACTATGAGTATTTATATTAAAATCCTCATTAAATGCTCAACCCAGAGATACTGCTCAGCAGAGATTATACTGCTATTCCAACGCTGCAGCAATCGATAACTATTGGTATTATTTTCACATTTCTAGTTTGTTTGAAAACAAATATTTTTAAAAATAACACCCCCACCACGAAAAAAAACCAGAAAACAGCAAAAAAAGCACAGAAACCCCATGATACAAGCGACACAGCCAACAGACCGTTGAGTATATTAACAGAAACACACTTCTCCCTTTTTTGACGCGTGTTGTTGACGAGTAAAACCACTAAGTGGGAGTATCGTTAACAATCGTTAACTACTCCGTTATTACAAAGCACAGCATGTATTTCAACCCTCAAAAGTATAATGTGACACATTTCATGAGTAAGATATGAATTAAGACACGGAAACGACGAGTTAGAAATGTTTAAATCACCAAACGGTTCATATTGTACCGAATAATTAGTGGCAAATAGGAACATTAAAAAAAACGGGATCCACAACCTACACCTTTAATTACGAAAATGCAATAATTGGCCAAATTTATTATGTGACTCATAACCACCTTGGAATTTCCAAGACCATAGAATAACAAAAAAATAGAGCACCTTATTTTCAGCCACTATCTCAAGATCGATATTACCGATTATTTTCCTTTGATTATATATCACTATAATTGTCTTCAATTATATGCAAATTACAGAAACTTAATTTTAAACAAATGATTACTGCATTTCCTTTCACTGCCTGCTTCAAAAACATGACTTGCAAAATATTTAAACAATAGGGCGTATTCTCAACGATGTTTACAATAAACGGTGGTTAGGGCTAAACTGTGGTTAGCTAAAACACTGGTTTAAGAAACAGCAGTTTAAATATTTAACCAGTTCGTTTTTAGCTTAACCACTGTATTTCAACCGCCGTGAATATCATCCACCGAACCGTGACTTGTCTTCGCCTATATCATTACGTATGTGCGGGAACAATATTATATGTCCAGACAACGCTTCCGTATTTTAATGCATGCGGAAGCCCACGGGTATTTCAAAAATGTCACGTTATGCAATGAGCTTTAGAATTTGTTGAATGATGGAGACAACACCCGGCCTATTAAAACTGTTGTATGTGCTGTGCCGCACTTGGCTATCATTCAATACTATAACAGATAACCACGAGCATGAACAATAGAAGCAAAGGAAAATGGACGAGAAGAAATCAACTGTAGGTATCGGAACAGAAAATATAAAGAGAAATAAAGGAGGTAACTGGTCTAACCAGGAGAATCACATAGAATGAAAATATTTGGCATTTGATTTAAAACGTGAATTTAAACACGCCTTAAACTAACCCCGGACCAAGTCTAATTTTAAACAACGTTTAGGCATGTTTAACGATGTTGGGCTTAAAATTTAAACAGCGTTTAAAATTCACCATGCTTTGATAGTGCGTTTATTTTACGCGAGCGTTTAAATTGCGATTTTCAACAGTATTAGCGTTAAAAATCGTTTGAGAATACGGGCCGTAATGATTTAGTTCTAAAATTACTTGAAACACAAAACAAACCCAAGTTGAAAATAGAAGTAGCCAATTCTTTTATGGTCGAGTATTTTCCTAGAAAAAAGGCATGAGAAGAATGGGAATTAGGTTTTAACAGGTATGGGGAACGAGGTTATGAGGTCGAGTTCCAATATCAACATGGTTCGTTCAACGCATCTTTGTAATTCCAAACGCCTGGGACAACTACCCGTTTGCATTGAAGTGAAAGCCGTGCGAATAAAACAAGAGAAGTCACGCTTATTACCTTGATTCTCTAGCCGCGTTGAAACCATAAGGCTTGGTGAAGATAAAACACTAATTTAGTTGATGCCATTTCAAAGTCAGATTCTGATCCTAACACACAACCATATCAGTCGCCACCTCACATACTAGTCGTATTTTACAAAACAACTTTTTCCGAGAAAATCCGCAATTCAAATCTATCTGCGACCTTTCATTTTATAACGGTAAAAACGAATACCTAAATGAAACATCTAACTTTACTACTTTATTGAAGAAAACATTTGTAAGTCCAATATAAACCATAAATCCACCTTAAAACCTGTCAATTCCATTATTCTTAATGAGGCTACAAAGTTATAAGCCTTATGTTGAAATGACAAATAATGTATATTGCAAAATAACGACGCATTTACAACCGATTGTTTTCAAATGTACGTCAAAATAGATCACTTATGTGAAACGCTTGTTTTAGAATAACGAATGGAAGTACGTCAAAATAGATCTGTTGTGGAAATCGTTTATTTGGAGATCGGCAAAATAGAACGCTATATCAAATACGTGAATGAATGGCGTTTTAAAATATACAGTAAGGTGAAAAACACGGATATGATGATTTTGGAGGAAAATTTCAAAAATCAACTTCTAACTAATTAATTGGCATCCCTCACATTTTGGAAACTTGTGGATGGCAGACTCGAGGAACGACTTTCATAAGTAGGCGGAATTTCGCAGACACCTCAAAATGGTGAAATACGACAGTATGTGATGCGGCGACGATATGCTTGCCTCCTTATAATCTGTTTAAAATGGCACTGAAGACACCATCAGTGATTGCATATCACAAAATCTAAAGATCATCAAAACATTTTCCATTTTGTTTAAACATTGTTGTACACATCTTAACATCAACTCTTCATTCTCTGAGGCTTTTGTCCGTACTGAGTTTTTACAAAACGCAATTGATCGGACTAATTTTTTCAGCAGGTGCTGTATTCCCCCTTGTATTCTTTTCTTTTTTGTTGGAAAATTTAAGTTTGAAGGATCGTTTATGAGAATTCTAGAGAGTTATCCTCCTTTTTAAGCACCCCTGCCAATTCCACATATTGTTTTCTCATGGGATCACTGTAGTAGCTGTAAGGTGTGGCATGTCCTGCCATTGCATGGTGGACTCCACAGACTGCTTAACCACTTGTTCCTAATGTGGGGGGGGTCCATAGTACCCCAGATTTGTTTTCGAACTCTAATTTTTTGTAAATTGTGTAACTTACGATGCGTTCTTTCCTAACAAACAATACTAAAAGTCCTTGCCGTTAATGAGATAATTAGCTTGGGTCCCCTAGAGAACCCCCCTAGGCACCAACGAGGAGTGTGAATTTTAAATTAAAGTTTTGTATTTTTAATATTTGCAGAAATATTTTTCCTGCTTATGTATGTTCAATATCATGAACAAATTAATTACATATAAAAAATCATTAACCTTTATCGTGCTGAAAATAAGCGATTCCATATTCGAACGACTGCGCGCCATTGCTTGTACAAACCATGGCAAATACGACTGCCCCATAAAAATACAAGGAGCAATTATAAACATCAAAATGATTTGCAATGTTTATGCTGTGGAAGCAAGGCTCGGCGGAAACATCATACTACTTTTTGAGCGATTTTTGACGCATTTCGAACAATGATTTGCCCCTAATTCCCAAACGATAACCGGAACATCATTTATTTGCACCTGTGGCCTTGTCTTATGCCCCCTCAAAGGTTGTATGAGTTTATTTGAAAATTCCCTCGGGAAAGTGGTTTCCTTAGGTGGGGGGGGTTCCATGGACCCCCGACCCCCCCCCCCCCCCCCTCCCCCTAGGCACCAACGTGAATGAAAACCCTTAGGCACTTTTAAGTGTTAATGGTAGAATTAAAAAAAAATATGGTCTATGACATAAAGTTCTTTTTGTTTCTAATTTCCTAAAAATAATATTACCTAAAACTGGATATTCACCTGACAGATTTCGTGGAGTGCGTAAACTAGTGCAGTGTATACGAGGAAGCGAGTTTAAAGATACCAAGATGGCAATTTTTAATCCGTTGACGCGCGAGTACTGTAAACAGAGTAAAATCATTTTTTGGAATGGAAAGAAAATAGTAAATTAAAAAAATACAAAACATGAGAAAACATACACATACAATACAACTGTAAATAAAAAAGCCCAGCATGGTGAAACCTGCCACCATATTGTAATCACCGTGGTTTATGAAGGTCGAGCGAGAAGTGCCGTTTGAAAGCGCTCAGGAAAATTTCCTGAACTGCACATCTCCCTGTCATTGGCGGGCATCATACAAACGACTTCTGGGGTCTCTGGGCTTAGGACCCGGGGCGACTCTTGCGGGGTTAAACCGGTTTTATGGAATCCCAAACCTTCCCCACTTCCCTCAGAGATAAATTTATTTTACACATCATAAAAGATTGAGCATTGCTGATTACAACATTTGGCCCACCCCCTGGTGCCATGACATACAGTGGTATTTTAATCATGATACTCCAGGGCTAGACTAAATTAATATAAAAATAGTGATCGGGCGTCACTCCCCTTACTTATAAAATTGTGTCAATATTTCTGCTTTATTTTTCACAGAGATCAACACGTCACACCCTCCTTCTAAAAATTTAAACGACCGTTTTTTCCCATCGGCTGTACTCAACTCCTTTACATAGTGCCATGATATCGACCCAATTGGCATATTTTGGCAGTTCAAAGGAATGTAAAATTTTACATGCAATAATTAATGCTGTTTAAACAGTCAGCGCGTCTCTTTTGAATGGATAATTAACAAAATTCAAAACCATATTTCCATGACCACAATACCCTTTTCATAAAATGCCATTTTTGTTTTATCATTAAAATCTTATTTAAAAATTTAAATCTAACTGTTTATTTAAACATACACGTCTCATCAAGCAGTCACCCTCACGGTTACGGCTCAAGCTTCATCAGTACACATGAATGACGTAATTTCTGCCGCGGTATACCTCCACTCACAGATCGATCTCCTAACTCAACAAAGTGCATGGATTTTAAAAATCCAAAAGTACACTTTCATTTCTTTTCCAAAAAATACTATTCACCTTTCATACATAATTTCATGATGTTACTTATGGTTATTTATTTATAACCAAAATTCACCAATTGCATATGGTTATCTTTTAATACCTTACTTTAAAATCGCAAACAACATTCTGAACTGTATCCAGACATTCATTGGAGTGTCTGACCATTTTTTTTTTGGCCAGGGCCTTTCTAAATGAAGCATGAAATGACGATTATGATCGCCTCTATCTGACTCCAACATGAACCAAAAAAAAAATACACTTGTTTGACATCTGCCTAAATTTAATATCAGGCAAGAATGTTTTAATTCCAACCTGCAAGCGTTGCGATTTCAAAACAACATTTGCGATCAATTCTGCATAAATATATTCTCATGCAGAAGTGGTCAGGAGTTTGACTACATTTTTTATTGCATCTAGTGTTTGCCAACTTTTTTGTAACAAAGTCCTATAGTGCACACTCTTTCTGGACTCCATTTTCTTCAAATGAAACAATCAAAAATTACAATTCTCTCCAATACCGAACTCTCACTTCAGTATTATGTCAAGAATTTCTGCTTACTCTCATAGCAAAATATATTAGATTCCACGATCTAGTCGCCAACTATCCAAAAATAGCCCTACTATTTTCCAGTATCTTCAAAACTACATATCAGTCGTTTGTCAAAGCATACCTTGGCGTAAGATCTCCTTTTTCTGAATAAAAAAAACACAGTTTCCACGCCAGCCCCTCTCACCTCTGGCGTTTACATCCAAACTCTCGCCTCTGCCACCTACGAGAGAATGAATTCACCATATCCAGGTCACATGGCAATACATTGGCATAATCTTCCAATTTATAATCTAAACTTAAGCAGCCAATTTGATATTCTCATAAAGAAAAAACCTCTAATAACTTAAACTACTAACCTGTTCCGCATGGTTGAATCGCCATGCTCAATGGGCAAAACTTTTAAAAATCATCAACGGCGTATATACCGGTTCTCTCATTGTTCCACCCACGCTGGCCCCCTGTTAATAAACAAAAGCATGTGGAGAACTTCACATATTCGATACTCAACTGGTTTATGAAGGTTCGAGCGAGCAATATTGGCCGTTTTGAAAGCGTCTCAGGAAAATTTCCTGAACTGCACAACTCCCTGTCATGGGCGGGCAATCATACCAACGACTCTCTGAGGTCTCTAGGCTTAGGACCAGACTCTAGCGGGGTTAAACCGGTTTTATGGTCCCAAACCTTCCCCACTTCCCAAAAATCAGAGTAAATTTAATTAACGTCATCAGAGATTGAGCCAATTGGCTGATTAGCAAACAATTTGGCACCCCCCTGGGCCATAACATACAGTGTATTTTCATGAGACTCCAGGCTAGACGCATTAATATAAAATATTGATCGCGTCACTCCCTTACTTATAAAATTGTGTCATTTTCTGCTATTTATTTTTCACAGAGAATCAACACGTCACACCCTCCTTATAAATTAACGACTGTTTTTTCCCCATCCGCTGGATCACATCCTGTTACCTAGTGCAATGATATCCGACAATTGCAATTTGGCAGTTTCAAATGAATGTAAAATTTACTTCAATAATTAATGCTGTTTAAAAAAGTAAGCCGGCAAAAAAGGTGGACAAAAAAAAGTGAGGCGTACGTCACAATTTCAAGGCTCTTCAATCTTTTTAATGTTAATGATTACAACAGGCAATGTCAAATCCATCTTATTCTCATGACCAATCAAATAACTTTTCCATAAATGCATTTTTTACATTAAAATCTTTATGTAAAATTTTAAAATCTAAATGTTTATTTAATTCACTACACGATCTCATCAAGCAAGTCACCCTCACTGTTACGGGCCTCAGCTTCATTACACATGACGACAGAAGAGCCTAATTTTGCCGCGGTGTACCTCCCCTCACATATCGCATTCCTAACTCAACAAAGTGCATGAATTTTAAAATCCAAAATACACTTTCTTTTCTTTTCCAAAATATTCCAACTTTCATACATAATTTCCATACATTTTTACTTATTATTTATTTTAACGCAAAAATTCACCAATTTTCAAATGTTTTTTAAGACACCTTTACTTTAAAATCCAAACCACATTCTGAACTGTATCCAGACCTCATTGGAGGTCGCCCCATTTTTGTTTTGGCGCCTTCTAAAATGAAGCATCGAAATGACGATTATCGATTCGGCTCATGACTGATCTCCAACTGAACCAAAAACAAACAAAATACATCTTGTTGAAATCCTGCCTAAATTTTCAGGCAAGAATGTTTTAATTCCAACTTGCAAACGTTGCGATTTCAAAACAGAACAGTTTTGATCAATTCTGCATAAATATAATTTCATGGCAGAAGTGGCATTATTTTGGGCTCATTTTGGTTTGCATTGTGATGTGCCACTTTTTAGCGTCCTAGATAATTTGTCCACATTTTCTGACTCCATTTTCTTCAAAATGAAACAATCAAGATTCCAAAGTTCTCAGTCCAATGACCGACCATCTCCACTTGCAGTTTATGTCCACAATTTTGCTTCTCTCATAAGCCACAATAGATTTAGTCCACGCTCTAGCGCCCACATATCCACAAAATAGCCATACTATATTTCCAGTTATCTAGAAACAGAACTACATATCAGTCGTTTAGTCAAAGCAACCTTGGCGGAAGATCTCCTTTTTCTTGAATAAAAACCACACAGTTTCCAACGCCCAGGCCTCTCACTCTTGGCCGTTACATCCAACTTTCGCCTCTGCCCCTTAAAACGAGAGAATGAATTCACCATATCCGGGTTCATGGCAAGTAAAATTGGCGTAATATTCCAATTTATAATCTAAACTTAACAGCATTGATATTCCATAAAGAAACAACTATCTCTCACTTAAACTACTAACCTTTCCCTGGTTTGAATCCATGCTAAATGGCAAAACTTTAAACAATCATTCTAACGGCGCATATCCACAGGTTCTATATTGTTTTTCCACCACCTGGGCCACCATTTAAAATAAAAAAAAGCATGTGCGAACTGCCCATAAAATTTGCTAATCAACGTGGTTATCATGAAGGTCGAGTCGAGAAGTGCCTGCGTTGAAAGCGTCCTCATGAAGAATTCGCCTGAACTGCACCATCTCCCTCATGGGCGGGCATCATACAAACGACTTCCCTCTGAGGTCTTCATGGCGTAGACCAGACTCTGGCGGGGATAAACCGGTTTTATGGTAAAAAATCCCAAACCTTCCCCACTTCCCTCAAGTACATTTAAATATAAACGACTCATCAAAGATGAGCGCCAATTGCTGATTAGAAACAATTTGGCACACCCCCTGGTGCCATGACATACAGTGTATTCTGAGGACTCAGGGCTAGACGAATTAATATACAATATTGATCGCGTCACAAAAACAAAAACAGAGTGGATTTATATTAAAATCCTCATTAATGCTCAACACCGATTAGGTACTGATCAGCAGAGATTATATGCCTATTCAAACTCGCCAGCAATCTATAAACGCTATTGGTATTAAGACCACAGGGTAGTGTGCACAAGTTTAAAATACACCCCCCAAAAAAAAAACCAGAAAAAAACAGCAAAAAAAAAGCATCAGAACGCCCATGATACACGCGACACACACCGTGAGTATATTAACAGAAACAAACTTCCCTTTTGTTGGGGGGGGGGGGACGCGGTTTGACGAGTAAAACAACGTAAAACCACTAGGTGAGAGTATTGTTAACGATCGCTTAACTACTCGTAATACAAAAGCACAGCATGTATTTCAACCCTCAAAAGTATATGTGACACATTTCATGAGTAAGATATGAATTAAGAAACGGAAACGACGAGTTAGAAATGTTTTCAAACGGTTCTATTGAACGATAATTAGTGGCAAATAGTGCTCAACTTAAAAAAAAACGGTGTCACCAGATGCCTCAGCACTGTATTACGAAATGACTATTGGCAAATTAGTACATGATTTCTATTATCCTCATGATGTGCCATTTACTGCTAACATTGAAAATAATTGACTTCATGACAAAGAAAATGATGTTCAACGGGGATATCTTTTGTTCAATTCACTCTGACTCTTCACTACTAGCCTATATACAACAATCGCGTCTTATGCTGTATAGTTACTCCAGAAGAAATTGCTTATTGGTGACGGATAGAGAAAACTAAAGAAGAAAAACATGATGAAATTCATAAAGACATAGCACGTTCCATTAAATAGGACGTTCCATTAAATGAAGTGCGAATAGAACGCACACATCGCATGGCAAAGCAAAGGATGGTAAATCAAGGCCTATTGTGAAGTTCACCCGCTATAACACTAGACGCAAAATTCATGCGTGCAGGAGGAAACTGAAAAGGTTCACATATGGGGTCCAGGATGGATGCTAACTCATAACAATCAAACATTTACTATCAAGGCCACAAAAAACTGGTAAAGTTGCCGTCGGGGGTGAAAAAGTGCAATTGGACAGGGATGGACGAGTGATGGTTTTTGTGCATCCTGGTGACAGTCAAAAAACGGGAAAGAAGGCTGAGCAGACCCAAAGAAGATCGAACAAAATCTGCATGACTACCGCGTTTTACACGCGTCTTGATAGCGAATACAAGGCTCCAAGAATGGAAAAATAACTGGCTAGTTGACTGAAATTTGTTTTAAAATATGTTGGCTATATACTCAAAATGTCGGGCCTCAATGTATTACCACTCTAGTATCCTGAGTATATTTATGTACTTCTTGTAGTATGTTTTTTCGGGTTGTTCACATTCAAGTTTCAAATACATATACATTTGTTGGAGCAAGGAGGTCCATCTTTTGGGATCCGTTTGGCACCTAGCAAAACCTATTTCAACACCATAAATCATGATATATTCATTACCACTATTGACTTATAGATAATATACTTAGTCATTGATCATGACAGTTTTCAAACAGTTAGTAATCCCACTTAACAAATTCCAGGAGTGCAATTGGTTTTGGGGTGTTGTATAATAATATAATGGGCTGTTTTGATATTAGAGTGTATCGGGGCGCATGGCTACAGAGCGCATTAGCTCTGTAGCCATGGCGCGTATGTTCAAGGGGTATTATGTTTGTAGAGATACTTTGCAGGGGAGTTCTGGAGTTTTGTGTAAATTCAATACAAACCCAAATTTAAAAGCACAGCTGAAATCCATCACCTGAAAAAATCGGATGTATACCAAGTTGAGGGTGTCAAAGTCGGAACCCAATGTTATTGCATGCAAGGTTAAATGTTTCAAATTTCATGCGTGACAGGACACTGCTACTATTACTGTTTCATGGATATCACTAGGGCCATTATTTTGAATTTGATTTGATTTTGAAATGTGAAAAAAATTTAAGATAATAGCTTACCCCCGATGCTGGTAAGTACTTCATTGAAAAGTACCACACTATGACTTGAAACTGCTTGAAAATATATATTTTTATTAAACTTTCCCTGGAGATGGCCAGCGCACGAGAGGTTGAAAAAAAAAAAAAAACATGTGGAGATCTGCCGGACTTCGAAACCGGCGACATTCGTATTACATGCACGAAGCTCTAAACCGACTGAGCTATCAAGCAAGTTTTTTTTGGTAGAAGAGCGATATCTCTCATCTATAGGTGTAGGTTCGAAAGGGTTCTTTTACTACGCCTTCAAATGCCTTGAAACTCGTCTTATACAGAGTCTCAATCTGATTCGATTACGCTGTGAAAACGGAGATACAGAATGCTTGCTGCTTTGCGTATTGTAGTTCTAATCGGTAGCGAGATGAATAGTTTGGGTCAAGTGTCAGGTACCAGGTCACGTGTCAGGTATCAGGTATCAGCTTGCTCTTCGGGGGCGGACCGATATATATAAATCGACTATGTTAAATCAAGGTCTGCTACATATGGCCCTCTGCCTAGTCTTTGTACCCCCCTCTGCCAGAGTGATATTATTTTTCCAAAAGAACTGTTTATTTATGTCTAAAACAGAAACTACCAATTTACCTTTTCCTACTGATTCAAAAAACCGACGACGATGACGATAAACGGTTGTTTTTCCAATGTGGATACGTACGTCATTTTACCTGAATGGGTACCCCGAAAGCAAAATTTAATAAACAAATCAAATGCCGTGACGTATTCAAATCTTTATTTTTTTCCAAAAATTGGCTGTTATTCCATAATAAAATGTTCCTTTTAAGATTCAACATCTGTATATTGTTCTTTAATAATTAATATTCAATTGTCCCCGCATGTGTGAAAAGATGGGTCCATAAGTCACAAACTGAAAACAAAGTCACCCGGCTAAATACACTTTACCGTGGACTGTAATGAGCGGACGGATCCCCGTTTTAGTTAATAGCAAGGCTTACAGCTACTTGCGGGGCTGCCGGGGGTATGCGTCCAGTCGAATTGATATACAAGCATCAGCAAAACAACATAGTGCTTGTCAATTCTGTTTGGTCCTGGTTTATTATGTACTTATTTTCATTCGTTCATTTTGGTGCTTGCCTGGCTACATTATGCTCCATCTGTATTTGGTACGTTAACTTGAGCATCCTCGTACTTGCATATTTAATTTGTAATATACATATATGTAAATTATTTATCGTATTATTTATTGGTGTCAAGATAGTAGACAATTATATATTAGTTACTGTGTTGGTTTTGTTAGTTTTTTCATGATCGATGTTTGTAGAGACAAGTGTTTGTCATGTCTCAAAAAAAAATGAATGTAATCAAATTAGAGATTTCGTGAGATTTGTAAATTATTTTATTAATTATAAAAGGCACCAACTTAAAACGAAAAGAAATCAAAACTCATATGCATTAGAGGTTATTATCTTGCCAAAATTTTGTTAATTCATGTCTGGATAATAACAATTATGATGTTTAAGACAGATTATGACGATGAACGCAGTGACGACTATAATAATTCAAATGTAACTTCGATGTTACAATATTGATCTTGAAAAATATGATAAAACTGATTTTCAAACCCACTAACGATACCATAGCATTACCCAAAGAGGTCAGTAGCTGTCCTAATGAATGCGCATTTTCCTCCAGCCTTTCACTGACATGTTCATAGTTACTCTCCAACTGATGGTAAAATAAGTTAGCTTCACAAGAATGTGACCTAACTATTTTATTTAAATGTCAATATCAGAAGTTTATCAAGAATTTTGAAATTTAAAGAATGCTTCCAAATGCTATACCATGATTTTACAATAATTGGACTTAGTGAAACCATCCTTCAAGAGAAAACCCCATGAATATTATATTTTTACCTGGATATAATTTGGAAATTCCTTAATAAGAAGGCCGATAGAAAGGTGGGCGTTTGTATGTTTATCTCTAATACTGTTGAGTATAAATTAAGAAGTGACTATCACTTCAAATCCATACTTGAATCGTGCTTTATAAATTGAAAGAAATGTCGACAAGATAATTGTAGTACGTGTATAGAGCACATACTTCTAATAGATGGATTTTATATCTCTGTTGACCCCCCTTTTTCAAACTGTCAGCCGTGGGAAAGAAAATAGATTATATCATGGTTGACTTTAATATAGTATTCTAAAGAAGATATACATAGACCAACGCACGACTATTTGGACATGAATGTATTCCTCTTCATTTTCCTCCCTATTATATAAGCCTACGAGAATTACAGCAAGAAGTGAACTATAATTGACAACATATTGACTAACAATCTGATAGCTTAATTCCTGCAATTCTTTTCAACCGACCCATCAGTGATCTTTGCCAACTATTTTCATGTCAAATTCGAAGGTTTAAATCTAAATGGTAAAAAAAGAAAGATATTATTGACAAAAGAATACAACATTGATGATAATGTTACCAAATTTAAACAATCCCTACAAAAGGTCAAGTGGGAAAATTATTGATGGATGCGATGCTAATCAGATTATAATTCCTTTTATTAACATTCAATAATTTTAGGTATGATCACTGTATACCTTTAAAGAAATGTAATATTAAGAAAAGGGCAGTTCCAAATTCACCATGGATCACGAAAGTCTCTTGAAAAAAGTATTAGCACCAAAATAAATTGTATACCTATTAACTGCAAGTCCAAATGATAACCGTTTTTGCAAAAATTTAAAACATACCGGCATAGTTTAAATCATTGGATTCGTACTCCATAACGTAATATTACTATTCTATAAATTTCGTCTTTGCGGAACAATATGCAAAAAACCTGGAAAACATCATCTCTAATTATTGGACGTAATAAAACCAAATCCGCACAACAATCTAAATTTAAGATGGACACGGGGGAAACAATAACTGACCCAAATCATATCAACTGAATTCACTAATTTTTTTGTTTGTGCATATTGTCCCCAAACTGGCTAACAAAAATCCAACATTCTGGCAAAAATCCTTTGAATTCTCTTGGTGATCCAATATCAAAATGTGCCTACTTGCCACCAATTGAGCAAGAGTGGTATTCTTGGTCTGGAGCGCGAGTGGTTCAAGTCATATCTTACTGACCGTTTTTGGGAAACCTCTGCAAAATTGGTGATGACCAATCTGATTTAACTTTACTTCCTGTGCTCTTTTGGTGTGCCCCAAGGTCCATACTGGGTCCTTTGCTGTTTAGCTTATGTGAATGATCTGCCTTGTCATGTAAACAAGGATCAAGCTAAGGTTATGTCTTTATGCAGACGATACAGCAATTTTTGCCAGAGCCAAAGCATATAGATGATTGGGTACATTTTGACTGAGGAAATGGGCAAGGTCACTAAATGGTTGGACAAAAATAAGCTCACCCTAAATGTCAAAAAATAAAAGTCTGCTGTTTGGCATAAGATCAGAATGCCAGAAATTACACCAATCTTGAAGTTAAAATTCGTGATACAGTACTTGAAGAGGTGAATAGGCTTCAAGTACCTGGGGTCATACCTAGATCCATCAGTCACTTGGGAGGGGTTACGTAAATCATTCAGAAACTCTGTCAAGAGAAAAATAGGTATTGTTTATACGAAACAGATCTTTCTTTAAAATGACACCCTTAACACCATGTATCAGTCTCTCCCGCTCTTCCATCCTTTTGATTTACTTGTGACTTTCTCTTGGTTACGGCCCCTAACAAACATCTTACCAAGCTAACTAATCTTCAAAAAACCGTGCAGGTAATACTTCCTGAAAAGTCAATAGGCCTTTTCCCACACCCAAAGTATTATCTTGATTGTCTGGTGGGAAAGACCTTGATAACCAACGAATACTACCCTCTTAATACAATGGTCATAATGTAATTTCGGGTAATGTCCCAATAATATTTGTGCAATAATATTTTCCAGAAAGTTAGTGACATTCCCCTTACTTTACCAGAGGTAAAATTGGGGGAAGCAGGCAGGGCAAATATAATACTTAATAAAAAAAGAAACATTTGGCTTCCGCCCCCCATTCCACTACATGGCAAATTGTTGAACTGTTGGATTAAAGGTGTACGTAGAGAATAATGAACATACACTGAGTTCTTTTTAGTCTATCTAAGGTTCGATAACTATGATCACGATATATGATTGTACCAATTAGAATATTATGGCTTCAGATGTGTAGTTTGTGAAGAATGGTTTCAAAAATTTTTAGGGCCAAAAGACAGCAGTATGTTTCATATCAATCCTCAAAATCTGATTTTCAAACAGATTTAAATGTGGATCCCCCGCAGGGATCCCATACTGGGTCACTGTTATCATCCCTCTATGTGAATGACATAACCAGTACTACTTCAACATTATTATATTTGTATACTATTACTATTTTGCTGATGACACTACAATTTTGTATTCTCAACCCGAACTTGAATACCAAAATAGACTGTAAATAAAGAACTCTCGAAGAAGTCCATACTGGGTTTAAGGAAGCAAACAAATTATCCGTCAATGCCAGTAAAACAAATTATATGATATTAGGACCTCTCCATATACTTCCACATTATGTAGAATTTGAAGAGTGCTAACCAAGGCTAAACGACACAAAATTCACAAAGCGCTAATGTTCCTGAATTCGCCTAATGTAATCTGGAGTTTTTGGACACTCTTCACCTGAAGAGTACCAATCCGAAATTTCTGGAGTTATCATAGATGAAACCTAACATGGAAACAACGCATCAGTGCTTTGTCCAAATAATATCTCGAAATATTGGTGTAATTAAATAAGATCAAACATTCTGTACCTGATCGTATACGTTATACTCTGTATGTACACTATCATGCCATATATCAATTACTGTATTCTTATATGGGGGATTCTTCAAATGTATACTTTACACAAAATATTCAAACTACAAAATGGGCTTTAAGAACATTTCAAAACGTCATTATCGAAGTCAATCAACCCCACTTTTCGCTCCGTATAGCATATTGAATGTCTTTGAGACTTGCAGACTTAATTGGCAACTTTATGTTTAAGCATTATACAAACAGTTACCAATAACTTTTGATAGTTATTTTGTAAAACATTCTGAATTTTCATGACTATACCATACGATAAATGGCTCAAAATTATAACGATTCAAAAGCAAAAAATCTTTTTCTCATAGTCAATTAGAAATTCTGGTCCAGCATTATGGAATTCGCTCCAACCTGTCTGAAACATCGAATCTGTTAAAACCTGTTCGAAACCAATTTAAAGAAAACCTTTCTCGTCATATAATATTGATAATCTTGGGAGCATGTCTCTTGTGTGTCCCTGTTTTCGTTTCTTGTTTCTTGGAATAAGTGCCTGTTTCTTGTGGTTTCGTGTGTGTTCTGAAGGGGTTGAGTGCCTTCGGGCCTAATTGGTCCTTTGTTACCTCTTTTCCCTCCTCCATATTCACTGTTTTTTGCTTTTTATAATGTGTAGTGAATGGAATAAAGTTTGATTTGATTTGATTTGATTTGTAAGCTTCCTCCGTGGCGTAGCGGTGTACGCGATTAGACATTGATTTTAACTTTTGGGGATGTCTGTTGTTGTCAGTTCGAGTCGGTGGTGGTAGAATACTTATAGTCGCGTACTCATCGTCCCGGCTACAACGGTAAAGAACGGGGCACTCAATTCAGTTGAACTCTTTAACATACACAACATTTAGTTTCAACACGCTTTATTCCGTTATCGCTTGGGAGCCCGGGACTATGGCTCTGCCGACTCATACGTCTTTCACAACAGTTGGTAGCCCCACACTTTTACTGGCATAATTATTAAACTTAGTACTTGTATTTAGTTCTGGGGGTCATTCTCCTTAATTTTGGTTTGTAGGCAAAGGTCCATCCGCCTCTGAGTAAAATGGAATATAATCAATCTAAAATTGTACAATGAGACTTTTCAGGGTTCTTTTACACGCTTTTCCAGGAGTTTATACCAGTTTCAATGGTTTCTGAGTGATGCTGAGTGGCATCTTTATAACTTATAAGCGTATCGTGGAAATTAACAGGCGGTTTTCTTAATTGTAATGGCAATAGAATTTTGATAACCTTTCCTCCTTGGTAATATACTCTTACCCTGAATGCAAAGCAGTAATTCATTTTTTTTTTAAAAATGTTAACATTTAAACACGTAAAAATAACAGTGTATTATCAACAAAAGGATCTAAAATACATTTCTCTCAATTTATGCCCTTTTTGTTGTTAGTGAAAAAAAGGCTAAAATTGCAGAACCCTTACAATCTGAATTCTGAATTCTCAGTAACTGAAGCAGATAAAAATGTCAAAAAGCACTAAACGATTTATATTTTCAAGTATAATAATTTAATAATAAATTTCATTTGATAGCCCCATGGACTTCCAAGCCCTTCATCATTGTTGAGCGTATAGACAACCAAAAAATTACCTGAATATATCATACGAAAAAAGTCGACTTTCGAATACTTTATTAGGAACATTGTTCATTCTTTACTATGCTCTCAACACTTGGCTTTACTAATAGTTAAATAACACATCACTTTCCAGGTCGACAGCGATACAACATCACTTATGTAATAATCACACACACTGAACTAAAGTTGTATAAAAACTGTTTCGTTAGAAACAGAATTTTCTTGCAAATGTGACGCAACTGCTACTTGCCACAGCTATTTAATGCTTCCACAACAATAAAGAAGCTACAAAAAAAAAAAAAAAAACGTTGGCAACCGCAAAAAGACACCAAGTTTTAAAAAAAGAGTACGAGCCATAATAAATTGATAAATGTAAAAGTAGCACAATTATACTCAAGTGCGTCCTGCCCCCATTGCCAACTTGGTCCCTTTCTTCTACAACTGGAAAAGAAAATGCCCCTTTCCCACTATCACCCTCCATACAGCCTAAATAATACATTTTATAAATTTCATGCTAGAGGCGCGATGTACATAATACCCGAGTTCAAAACAGTTTCCTTTTGGAGGCAACAGAGCAGCGGGAACCTTCCTTTGGTCTTTGTACTCTTCTTCCCCCAGGGTATCTCGGGAAGACTTGGTAACAAATAAGTTACCCATAAACATACGTGACTTGAACTCTATCACACAACGCATCCCCAACATACCTTCAGAACGTAGGACTGCACATCCGTCGGAACACATTTTTCATGGGAAAAGAATTGCGCCGCGTGGATGATATTAACGAGATTGGGCTTTATTTTTCCCGTATTCTCGCTCGACGGTCTCTGACTACATTGAATATATAACACCAATCTCCCCAATAGATATCACAGCAAGCGAAAACAAATGAAACCAAGGCAAACAACTTGAAAGTGTCAAGTCAGAACACGACGGCCTTTACACAAGAAATAGGAAAACTACTTTAAACCCAACTGCCATATATCATGGACGTTTTCTCACAAACATGACAAAGGAATTCGGAAGAAGAAATGGGGACCAGTTTGCCACTGGTGGGCCAGTCACAACTCCACTTGAAGTATACTTGCAATGGTGCTACTTTACATTTATCAACTTTATTGGCTCGTACCTTTTAAAAACTTGGTGTCTTTTTGCGTGTGCCAACGTTTTTTTTTTGGTAGATAGTATAAACTATTTAAGAGATATTTTTCTGATCCTGATTACAACAGGGCGTTCGTTCCATAAGCCTACAGAGCGTTTGTAGACACTAACTAAATACTACCCAACACGATAGCGTTTAACAGAATGAGATCAACAATTGTCAAATTAATTTCAAGAGATATGCATACCGAATCTAGAAAAAAGGTGTTTTTCTATTTACAAACAAACTAAGACTTTGACAAGCCCTCATAAGCCGACCTTCACAACAGTTACGCAAGTGTTTATTTATTTTTTTGGTCCTGTAAGGTCAATGTTGCATAAAGGCACTTTGATAAATCACTGTCAGCTAAATCAAAGAGACAATTCACAATTTTTCGCACGAAAACCAACATCAGATCAGACTGTTTCTTTTCTTCTTTTGGGTATTTTCTTCTCTTACATCTTCGCAGGGTAACAATCGCTAATGATATGTTATCATTTGCTAAAAAAATGTGATATATATATACACATACATACTAACCGAGAGCAAAGAATAATTGGCTGAAAAGGGATTCCAACCGGCGAACATTGGATTACGAGAACAGTGGCTCTTACCAAAACTGCGTATTCAGCCCTTGTGTTGATGTTTGATCCTAATGCTATCCATAATTTTTACTCTCTCCTTCTCTCTCTCTCTCTCTCTCTCTATATATATATATATAAATAGGCGAGGAGATATTTCTGCAGAGTGCTCAATGCTTATAAGCAGGCGAGATAAATTGATGAACCTGCGGGAACGGTAGTTGTTACTCGAGTTTCACGCTGTGTGCGATCATCAGATGATCGCACAAGCGTGAAACTACGAGTAACAACTACCGTTTCAGCAGGTTCATCCAATTATATATATTATATATATATATATATATAGATATATAGATAGTATATATATATATATATATATATATATATATATATATATATATATAGATATATATATATATATATATATATCATATAAGAAAACTAAACGAGAGTAAGAATCATTGGTGAAGCGAGGATTCGTACCGGGCGACCTCTGATTGCGAGAACCCTGCTTTCCATTATGAAATTAAGCACTCTTACTCAAGAGGTAGTCAGTATGCAATAGTTGTTGTATGAATCCCCCTCTTACTTTTAGGGGGTTTATAAAATCACGTTTTTCTTTTAGCTCTACTATTAAAAGGGCTTGAAATAGCGGCCGCAAAACTTTACAGATGGGGTTTTGGGTGAAGACCATTATCTCAAGATGGGAAAATTTATTTACTAAATCGGGGCCATTCCCCTTTAATCAATTGCACTCAAAATTTGGGATTTCTTGGCCGTCATCACCTGAAAATTACTACGCTTAGACTAGCGCCAACATAGATCCAGAATTCAACTCAAGCAGACGACGTCGACACGGCACTGATGATTTGCATAACTGTATGCAGTGGGGTAACCCGCTGACCTCTACACATAGATAGCCGGTCAGAGTCGCCGATTGAAACATCAGGAAGTTGGTTTTTGACATAGTACAATATGGCGGGGAAACAATGCATACAACCTGTCCAACAATAGAACATCGGTGTGAAATATGTGCACCAGCATGGGTATGCATTGTTTCCGCCAATGTATAGGTTCAAAAACCAACTTCGGTTTTGTTTCACTCGGCGGACCATTCAACTGTTGCGTCAGCGAGACTATCCATGGTGTAGAGGTCAGTTGGGGCAACCAGATCTTTGCAAATCGGCGGGGGGGGGGGGGGCAGAGAGGGTGGACGGCCGAGGGCATTTTCATTTTCTGGGGGGGGGGCGAATGTGGGTCCTTCTCCAATATAAGTGCAAAAGGTCAGTCATGGGGGTGGGGTGGCGGGGGGTTTGTGGGGGTGGAGCGCTCATCCAAGAGAAAGTTTTACTTGGCAATAGATGAAAATTGATTTTTTTAACATATGGGACCCAACTCACGGGTCGGATATTTCAGTTGAAAAAATAAGATTATCCTTTCTACATGTAAAATTCTTTAGTGAAAAATTGAAATGCCACACCTCCTTTTTGAAGGAAACGAAAAAGACAGTACATATTTAATCATATCAAATACATTGAATATGAAAAAATGGGTGGGGAATATGTTGGTTGGAAATGGTGTTTGGTTGTGTTTCGTTAATGTTATTATCATTCATTGAAATCCTGTGGTAATAAGTAATGGTTATTGTGGACTTTTGCCATATGGGAACTGCCCATGTATATACTTTAAGGCCCGAGGGAACTGATTGAAAAAAAGCGATGCAAAAGAAGCAACAGAGACATTTATAGAGGTTCTTGTTGTGAAAAAATCTGTTGAACGTTGGTATTTTTAGTCTTTGTTATGACATGAAAGAAATACGTTTCCTTTAACCTAAATTCATCTTAATCTTGAGATGAGCTTATTGGTAAATCTTGACTGAAATGTTGGTTTACCTGATTACCGAGGATCTAAATTCAATTTGAACTCTATGAAGTATTCATAGTAGGATAACGTATCAATGGAAACTAGGTAGAGACACCTTATCCTGACAAAGTATGTACAGTTGTGTCCCCGAATACCCCCAACTACGAAAACGTAACGGGTTTTACGGTACATCTCAAGTATAACAATTCCTACTTCTTGAAGAATTTCGCGAAAACAGATTTTGATTTAATCAAGTAATCAATCCACAATAACCCATAGGCCATAGTACATTTTTGTCATTAAAGCTAACCAGCAACTTAAACTAGTAAAAGCGGTCTGTGCATGACAGATTAAGGATCAATTAAAATACGGCCCCGTTATTTCCCAGGTTCTTCGCAAACATGAGCTTTTTTTTTTCCACTCATACCGGACTATATCTTAGTACAAACCAACGGTACCTTTCAAATATGTTGAGTTCACAGAAATTGGTCCATTCGTATTAATAACATGTACTACAAATTGAACAAATGCATTTAATATAATTTCAATATTGAATCAAATGAAACATATGAAAATATTGATACATTAAAGGGAATGATCCGATTTAATTCTATAAGGTTCTATCTTCATTGAATGACCTTAACCAAATACCCCATCTGTACAGTTTCATATCGATATTTCAAACCGCTTTCACGGAGTCCCATCTACAATCTGATAGGACTTCAGTCAGTATCTTGCACCAATCATAACTCACATTTTTTCAGAGATATATAGACATAGGTGACATTCCATCACTGCTAACAGCTAACAGCTATTTTCAAGAAGGGAGATATAGCATCCCTGCCAACTATAGACCCCTGTCACTGACATCAGTTACTTGTAAACTCTTTTGAACATATCCTGTTTCGTCATATTATGTCACACTTAGAAAATTCAATTTTTTGTCAACATTTCAGCATGGATATAGAGCACAACACTCCTGTGAATCGCAATTAATCATCACGATGGAGGATTTGATAAACATTTCCAAACTGACGTTTTAATATTATTAGACTTTCAGAAGGCGTTTGATACGGTTCCCCATCACCGCGTAATCCAGGAAGAATATCTTGCAATGGCTCAAAAATGGCTAACATCGCGTACGCTGAAGGTCGTTTTGTGTGATGGGAAAGCCTACTCCACGTCCCAGTAAAATCAGGGGTGCCTCAGGGTACGGTGCGGTCCCCTTTAATGTTTTTACTAATATCAATGATATCCTAAATAATCTTGATAGTTCTACTAAAATTCGCCTCTTTGCAGACGACTGTTTGTTATACAGACCCATAACATCTGACCAGGATTGCAGAATGACTTAAGATCTCTTGTTGATTGGTCAGAAAGATAGCAAATGTCATTCAACACTCGTAAATGTAAACCTTGCGTGTGACCACCAAAAAAATCCTGTAAACTTTACATATTATATGGGCAACGATGCTCTGGAAAAATACCAAACCTCATCATCCATATCTCGGTAGTTAAATTACAGTAGTAATCAAAATGGAACAAATCGCAAATCATATCTATATATATATATATATATATATAATATATATATATATATATTATATATCCCATCCCCGGGATTTACGCCAATGATCACATGCACAATGCAACACAATACCAAGTTTTTGTATACAATATTTTTTTAGTGGATATTTAGAGATAGTATTGTTGCAAAATATTAAAATCCACAATGTTGGTTTTGCCACAGGTCCTTGAATAGAAGCGTCCAAAGATGCGGGGAATACTGAGATTTTTTGCATCATGGCAAGCTTCAAAACATAGGTCTTGCTCTTAGAAAGACTTGTTTGAAGCACGTGACGGTCACCATATCAATGCATAATATTCAACATCAATCAATCTTGATTTCAATATCATACATACAAAAAAAAAAAAACAATGCACAACAATGATAATGAGGACAATGAATCAAAAGGCCAAACTGAAACCTGAGGCGATCATGCCCCCGAGCCTAAATAAAAGTTCCATGACAAAATATATAACAAAACATAACACTAAACAAAGACGGGCAGCACAACGACAAACAAGACAATGCCCCGATTAGATCAGTTACACTCTTCAACATAATTTGATTTCAATTTTTCAATTGTTCTTAAAATGTTTTGTACTTTTAGACTGTTTTAATGGGGGGGGGGGGGGGTTTTCAAGTGAATTCCAAAAAATTTAGGTCCACAATTTCTTATAGCAACAATTAGAAAAATACCTCTTAGCTTTAATTGACATGATAATCTTGGGCATTTCTTTGTTTATGGTAGTTGTGTTTTTCTGAGCATGTCTTGGTAAAAATAATTTGAGAAAGCATTCGACAGTTGGTCTTTGGTGCCTATATCATGAAAACTCCAAGGTTAAGTTTAAATGTGTCAATATATACATTCAGAACATTAAGTTTCGAAAAAATAGGTGTTGTATGACTTCTATAGTGGCTGTTAGTTACCGTTCTGATGGCCCATTTTTTGTAATTTTCGGTATTTTTAATCTAAATAGGTTTATACATATATTAACCCTTACCCCAGATTAGTATACCATAATTTACATAAGGCAATATCAAAGTACATACATGAAAATAATATTTGTTCAGGTACAAAATGATTCAGCTTAGTCCACATACCAGCATTCCTTGAAATTATTTTAGAAATTGCGATCAATGTGATTTTTCCAAGTTAAGTTTCGTCTATAATGAAACCTTCCGCAGAAATTTTAGTTGAACTCACTCTTTTTAAAGATACACACATCAAGAATGACATCAAGTTTTAAGTTTTTCATTAAACCATCGCATTCCTGGTTTAAATCATTACATAGCTTCTGAAATCTTGATTTTTTTACCAATAAATTTCCTTGTATTGTTTTGCATTCCGAGAACCATATAATTGGTTTTTGCTTTGCATTGACTGACAGTTGTTATTGGCCTGTGAACCAGTTTACAAACTTATAAAGTTCTTTGTTTATTGTGTCATTTTGCCGATGGTTATATCTGAATGAGAAACAAGAGAGAGTATCAGCTTGCAAAAAGATAAGTTTCAAGGATGGAACTGGGTAGTTACAATATCTTTAGTACATTGAATAGCAATTGCCCTAAATATGGATCCCGGAGGACTCCACAAGGTTATAGTCGGGGTGTTCAGAATCGTACAGTTGATAACAACAAATTGTTGGGTTTACGGGTTTGTTGAGATAGCTTTTAAACCACTCAAGTGCAATGCCTCTGAATCCAGAATGTTCTAGTTTGTACATAAATTCGTGATTTATTGTATCAAAGGCCTTTGATAGGTCTAGGATATACCACTGTGGTTTTCATTTTTTCTCACCCGCATTAGCAATACTATCAACTACATTCTACAATGCCATTAATGTCGAATGGTTGGGTCTAAACCCAATTGTTTTTTCATTTAATATAGTATTGTTATTATAAATCCGCATACATCTATTGACAACGAGTCTCTCTAAATTGGAAAAGGCAAGGCAATACAGGTGCGGACGATCATTTGAAAATACCTCGGCTTGTCTTTCTTGAAAAATCGGAACTACCTTTGCAATTTTAAGTTGGTCAGGCACAGATCCTTTGATAAAGAGAGATTGAAAATTGAAGCTAAAGGTTTTGATATCAAAGGATCAATCTTTTTTATAATATCTTGCCTTGTCCTCTGTACAGTCGCACACAACACCATGGTGACCTTTTTCTAAGACGAAAGCTGACCTTTCAGGACTTCGATATGCTAGCCGAGCGCTATCAAAGGTGCCATTCATCATTTGCCTTTAGAGTGTGTGCTTTAGCCCCTCTCGGTGTTGAGTATGTGTAGTATGTGCCATTGACAGGGTTGACATCCATTTTACAAGAACGCACCCTCTACACATAATACTTGGATACGTCAACATCTTTAAGAATACTATTCTTAAATAATCTTGAAAATTATAATATTAGTAGGGTTTGGTCATTTTTTTTCAAATTTGGCTCTTTTAAAAACGTACCCTCAATTATTCGTGAATGGACACCGTTTTATATGAAAACAATTCCTAAAATCACTTGGCTAAAAACATCGAGAGAACTACAATGTTTGTCATAAACCATTATGATTTTAAGGAATGGTTCTATGATTCGGTTGGCCATTTGGGAAACAAAACCACCATCATCATTCCTGCACAACACTGTTTTTAATTTTAAAAACATTTCTAGAGTTCACTTGGGCAACATTAACCAGAACACGATCCTATTAGATGGCATTTGGTAACAATATGCTTTTAAAGAATTTTCTATGATTTTTGCCGCCATTTTTGAAAAAAAGCCCTCTAGTCATTCCTGAACAACACTGTTTTGATTTTAAACACATTTATAGTGGGTCACTTGACCAAAATTATCCAGAACTGGACCCCTATTTGATGGTATTTGTGGTAAACAATACACTTTTATTCAATTTTTTTATGCATTTTGGCGGCCATTTTGAAAAAGTGTCCCAGGTGCCTAATAGGACCACTGTAAAATGTGGCAACAAAGTTGAAAGCGGGGGGTTCCTTGTGGTATCCTTGAACACATGAAAGGGAAAAATCAAAGTTGGCAAAAATTATCGCAGTAGTTATCATATAGGACATTTGCTGCCTGACTATGGAACTATGTTTATCTATAAAAACATAGTTTTACCAAGACAGAAAAACTATGTTATTTAGAAAAACTTAGTTTATCAAGAGAAGAAAAGTTTATCTAGATGATTTTAGTTGTTGTCTCATTGATAAATTAGTTTATCTAGAATAAACTAATGTTTTCTCTCTTGATAAACATTTTTTTTTCCTTATAAACTTCAGTTCATCTAATTTTAAAATATTTGTTTTTGTCTCGCTTGAACTTTGGTTTGGGGGGGGGGAAGAACTAATAATCATATCTGTCGTCATGTATGTCTTCGCCTGTCCGTCTGTGTAAACTGCCTGTGTACGATGTATCCTGGAGTTTCCTAAGGGTTACATTGATGTAACTTGGTGGAAAGAACGGGTTGATGAGTTTGCTCGACCTGGTGAGATTTTGGGCGTAAAATTTGCTAATTAAGTATCTAATTGCATTACGAAATACACCCCCCTGCGGCTTGTGTTCAAGTTTTCTGGAGTTCCTTAAGGTGGTGTAAAGGTTTAACTTGTGTGGAAGGAATTGGTTAAAGAGTTCTCGACCTGATTAGATTTTGGGCGATTTCGGGCAAATTAAGTATTCAATGAGCGCTAATTCATTTGCAAAAATCAGCCGAAATTCTATATTTTTGAAACGGTACAACGGACTCGCAAAGTTCGCTGCATGAAGCCTATCATGTGCACATCTTTTCTTGCAATTTGACAGTACGTGATATATGCGGCTTAGGTATGCAAATGAGCTATTGTTAGATATGCATAATTACTGTACCTCTGAAACGGTAACATCGGATAGGCAAATTCCTCGCTACATGAAAGGCCTACTATGCCCTACATCGTTTTGTGTGAATCATAATAGGTCAAAGGAATATGGCCAATGAAAGAGGCATTTGGTGAATGAAATTGGATCTATTAAATATGCAAAATTCCTGTCCTGCATGGAAAATTACTATGATCTCTTTGTGTGAATTGGTCAAAGGTGCATTTGGGGTTGGGTATTGGGGAGGGGGCCGGATGGATTGGTGGGGATGGAACCTTTTGGGTTGTTGGGGAGAGGAAGGGGGTGTTGTTGGGGGGGGGGCGGTGGGTGTTGGGAAAAGGGAGGCCGTAGTGGGGTGGTGGTGGGGAGTGGCAGGGGTGGGGTGTTGGGGGGAGTGGGACGGGCGGGGGTGTTGGGGAGGGTGAGGAGTTGGGAGGGGTAGGGTGAGGTTTGGGGAGTGGGACGGGGCGGTTTGGGGTGAGGGTGGGTGGGGTATGTGGACTTTTAGGGGAGGTGGGGTTGGGAAGGGGAGATGGGGGGTGTTAGGATGGAAGGAAGTTTTTGGGAGTGTTGGAAGAGTGGGAGGGTGTTGGGGAAGGGAGGGGATTTGGGGAAGGTCGAGGTTGTTCGGGATTTGTGTTGCGGATCAGATGGGGTGTTGGGATTGGAAGGTGTGTTGAGCGGGGAGGGGTGTTTGCAGGGGGTGTTAAGGCGGGGTGTGGAGGGGAGAAGTGTTTGGGGTCTGGGCCTGGCTGTTGGCGCGGGGGCGGGGTGTGGGCGCGGCGGGTTTATGAGGCGGGGGTGTTTTTGGGGGGTGTTGGTGGGCGGCCTTGCGGTGTTGTGGCCTGGCCTTTGGGGACGGTTGTTGGACGGGGTCGGGTGGTTGGGGAGGGCGTGGTGTTGGGGCGGCGGCTGGCTGTTGGGCGGGTCTTGGGCGGGTGCTGTTGGGGCGGGCCTTTGTTTCGGGGGGCGGGGCTTTTTGGGCGGGGCGGGGTGTTGGGCCGGGTTTCGTTGGGGCGGGGTGTTTGGGGCGCGGGGTGTTGGAGGCGGCTGGCGGTTTTTTGCGTCCGGGGCGGGCTTTGGGCGGGTTTTCTTGGCGGGTGGGGTGTTGCGTCGGGCGGCCGGGTTTTTTGCGCGGGCCCGGGGTGTCGGGGCGCGGCGGGGTGTTGGAGCGCGTAGGGTATTTATTTGGGGCGGGTCGGGGTGTTGGGCCGGGTGGGGTGGGTGTTGCGCGGGGGCCCGGTGGCGTGTTAGGGGGCGCCGGGGCCCTGTTGTGGCGGTGCGGCGGCCGGGGTGTTGGGGCCGGCGTCTTGGGGGCGGGCTGGGGTGTGGAAGGCAAGGGTGTTGGAGAGGTTGAGGGATGGTGGGCGGGGAGGGGGAGGTTGGATGTTTATGTGCCGGGAGGGAGGTTGTGGAGGGCAGGGTGTGTTGGTGCGAGGGTTGTGGTTGGGAAGGGGAGGGGGGAGTTTGGGCCGGTAGGGTGTTGGGAGGGGAGGGGTATAGGGAGGGGAGAAGTATTGGGAATGGGAGGGCTGTCTGGGGAGGGTGGTTGGGAGGGTTTGTTGGGTAGGTGAGGGGGTGTTGGGCGAGGGGTTTGTTGGGGATGGTAATGTTGTGGAGGGGTGTTGGAGACGGGTGTTGGAGAGGGTGTGAGTGTTGGGGGAGGGGTGTTTGGGATGTGGTTTGTGGAGAGGAGGGTTTTTTGTGGAGGGGAGGCGTGTTGGGGAGGGGAGTGGTTTTTGGGAAGGGGAGGTTGTTGGAAAGGTGGCTTGGGGAGGGATAATTGGGTTAGAAAAGGGGAAGGGGTGTTCATGGATGGGCGGGGGTTTGGGGCAGGTGGAGGGTTGTGGGCGGGGTCTTGCCAGGCGGGCGGGTGGTTGGGAATCAAGTGGGTGTTGGGGAGAGGGGACGGGTGTTGGGGAGGGGGAGGTAGATGTTGGGGAGGGGAGGGATGTTGGGGAGGGGACTGTGTGTTGGTGAGCGGGTGTGTTGGGACGGGGCCGTTGGGGAAGGGGCGGGGTGTTGGGGACGGGCTGGTGTTTTGGATGTTGGGCGGGGAGTTGGGCGTGGAGGTTTTTTGGACGGGGCATGTGTTGGGCAAGGGGTGGGGTGTTGGGGAGCGGTTGTTGGGCCGGGGGGTGGGGTGTTGGCGGGCGGGGCGTTGGGCGACGGTGTTTGGGCGGGCCTGTGTTTTGGGGCCGGCCGTGGTTTGGTGCGTTTATTGGTGTCGGGGCGGGGTGGTGCGCCGGGTTGTTTGGTGGTTGAGTTGGGGGGTGTTGGTCTCATTGTGTGTGTTTTTGGTTTTTTTTTCTTGGGGGCTGTTCATAATCTTTTTTTCTTTGTTCTTTTTGGGCTTGTTTGTTTGGTTGCGGTTTCGGTGGTTGTGGTGCTGCCGAGTGGTGTTGGGCCGTTGACTCGGTGTGGTGTTGTTTCGTTGTGCTATGGTTGGTTTAGGGGCTTTTGCTGTCGGGCCGGGGTTTTGGGCGGGGCGGTGTTGTTGGGGGTGGTACGGTGGTTTTGGGCCGGGGCGGCGTGTTGGCGCGGGGTTGTTGGGCGGGGCCTGGTGTTGGGGGGCGGGCTGCCGGGGATTTCGGGCTGGCTGTTCGTGGGCGGCGGGGGGGGTGTGCGGGCGTGGGTGGGGTGTTTGGAAGAGGTGAGGGTGTATCTTTTTCTCATGTGAGTGCAACAAATTCCCTGTAACTAATATTTTGGCGAAATTGAGTTATTTATAATTATAATCTAATTAAAGTTCTAATTAAACATTTACAATAATTTTGATATACATTTCAGGTGACAGTCTCAATTTATTGGACAGCGTTATTCAGCTAAATAGGCTTATTTATGTGTACTACTTTTGTATTCCACTCAAATTGAATTTCTGTTGACTGCAACAAAGTCGTACTAGTAGATACACTTTGTTGCACGACACTGGAAAACTAGTTGTAGATACGACTTCAATTCCTTTAAAGCGAACTGTTTTTTAAGTGCATAAGTAAAAAACCTCCCCAAACTTTTTGTGAAAATAGCACTTTCATTTTTACAAACTTATGCTTAATTTCATGCTAATTTCGGCAAAAACCTTAAAAATATTTAAAAATTGTAGTTCCGACCCGTTTTCCACTCACTATGTCCGCTCTGTACTTAATTATTTTATACGCATAATTTAACAATATAGTCGAATCATAGAACCCCTCAACAGCTGGGAAATGGTGTTCACTTATGTTTGAAGTTGATTCTAGCGTAAAATTTTCCGAGGAAACAACGATTCCGTGGCCCGTTATGAAAAAAGGGCCCAAAGTGTCCAATCCGGGAGTGCTCCCATTTTTGGGGGTCAACTTCCTATAAAGTTATAATGGCCATTCCTCTTTATTTTATTGTCTACCATACATGTTTTCTGGTGCCTGATAAAGTTACACTTTTACACAACTTTGAAAATACAAAATGGCTGCCTTTTGCAAAAAATAATCAAAAGGCGCCAAAGTCCCTTTTTAACATAAATTCATATGTGATCACTTTTTTATCTATTGGATTAATCAGCGCTTCTATTTGCATTTTTGGGATGTGAACAATCAATACCTAACACTTTCAATGGCTGCCAGGTGCCAAAAAATAAAATGGCGTCCCAAATAAAAAGGGCAACCAAAATAGAACATGATGAGAAGGATCCCTTCCCTGCACAAGCAAACAGGCTCATACACGCACGATTATGGTGGTCTAGAAGCAAGGAGCCCATTGGAAACATCGTTGAAAAATATTAGATTCGTTGGTTATGTAATTTGGCCGTGGCGGCCATTGTAAACTTCAAAATGGCCGCCAAGCTGTAATTTTTGCCAGTATCTCATTTGAGCCTTTTAGAATTTTGATTCTGATAAGATTCTGATTTTGAAATCTCATAAGAATATTTATAGCAATATGTATGACTGCTTGTGTCATTCGGTTTGTGGCTACCATATTGAATTCCAAAAACGGTCACTAAATTACGCTATTTTAATATTATTCCCCCGTTCTTGAGAGAGAAAGTGATGTCTATCCTCAAGTTTCAGGGTCAATTAATTACAATTAGGAATATTGATGATATTATTGGCTCATTAATTGTATGTGGTTAGCCATCTTGGATTTCCAAATGCTGCCAAACAAACTTGGTTTGCCAATTTCATTGCTCTGTAAAACACATTGCATTGGGGTGGGTAACTTATAACGGCAAAGGACTTTTCAAATACAGAATTGGGAAACAGGATGTTCCCCTAGCTAGCAAATGTGTCATACTTTTCAGGCTATTCTGTTATTTTTATGGGACTTCCAAGGTTAAGCGGCCATTAACACTTTTGTAATAAGGTTTGTGCACTTCCGTGTGTGTGGGTGTGGGGGGGGGGGGGGTGGATTACTTGAACCTTAAAATAGGGCTAATAGACACTCGATTTGTGCCTCTACAAGGCCATTAGAAGGTTATGGGCAAAATGTGACCAGATTGAGCCATTTTGAACTCCTCAAAATGACCGCATCCGGCCAAATACGGAATTCAACGGATCCAATATGTCAACAATGCGTCTAATGGATCTCTTGATCTTGAAAACATAGACAAAACACCAGAATCAGACAGTCCTAAAAGGCTCAGAAACGGGGTGGGCAAAAAATCGACAGCGTGGAGGCCATTGTGAAAGTTTAAAATGGCCACCAACGGCTAAATACAAAAACAAAATGATCCAATATTATCAACGAGTTTCTAATAACTTCCTGATCCTAAAAACATGGACAAAGACATCAGAATCAGAAAATGCTAAAGGCTCAAAAACGGAGATAGGGCACAAAAGACAGCTTGAATGGCCATTTGAAGTTTACCTACAAGAGCCCGGGCTTTTTGGACCCATCTCCCGCCGTGGGGTGAGGGGGGGGGGGACGGATACGCCCAGTATCTCGGAGGAAACGGATTATGTGTGGTACCAATGGATAGCTATGACACTCCCGAGTCCCTTGGTACCAAAAAGTTACCAAACCATACTTGTCTGACGTACAGTGACGTCAACATGACAGTCATGCAAAAAAAAATGCCGAAACAAATCTACAAATCGCCAAAATCAATGGTTTTTACTGTCATTTTTTTCAAGCACAAAAAAGTTGGATTTTTGGGCAATGAGGTGTGTCAAAGTATGCGCACACTGCTCTTAATATATACAAATAAACAAATATAAATAGATAAAACATAGTTGTAAGTGTATCCTTACACAAAAAAACTGGAATGTTTTCCGTTAATTTCAATGGAAATAGCTTTCTTCGCACGCAGTGCGCGATAACGTAACGCGCGTCATAACCGTAGGTCCGATTTTGTTCAATATGGTCTTAAATTGAGCGCAGGCTTCAAAGAAAAAATCATGCAGTTTCGGCGTGAAAAAAAAATAAACAAATATTGAGATTACGACAAAAAAATTGTCGAGGGGCGGATTCCGCCGGGCCTTTTAGGGTTAAAAATGGCGTACGCCAAATAACATAACCAACCCAATATAATATTTTCAACGATGTTTCCAATGTCTCCTTGCTTTGAAAAAAACGGCTAGGCCACAGGACTCATGCCTGTATGAGGACTGCTTGTAGGTGCAAAGGGATCCTTCTCAATAATGGTCTATTTTGGTTGTGGTTGCCATTTTGGACGCCATTTGATTTGTTGCACCTGGCAGGCATTTTTGATATTGAAAAGTGCTAAGTATTGACTTTTCACATCTCAAAATGAATAGGAAATCTTGATTAATCAAATAGATGGGAAGTGATCCTATGGTTATTTTGAAAAAGGGCATTGTGAATAATAATAATTAATAATAATATTTATTGAGTACAAGTAAAAAAGTTATAAAGATCAATAGTAACTCAGGAAAAAAAATGGGCTATACAGCCCCAAAAACAATGATGTGGATTTCCTCCATTAATGAACAAAATAGCATGCAAATAAATAGGCCGTACAAACAAAAACATAAACAAAGTAGCATAGCTGAACATGTAAAATATTAAACAAAATGTGAAAATTTAGATATACACGAAATGTTTCTTACACAAACAATTTGAACTGAAATAAGCGAATTAGCAGTTCGAATATCAACAAGGAAATACTTCCAATAGTCTAGGACCCATAGTCTCCCAATAGACTTGTGAAAGAACTCTAAGAAAGAGGTTGGCCCATGCCATTTGGGGGCCATTTTGGCAAAAGGCAGCCATTTGGATTTTCAAGGGGTCAAATCAATTTATCATGCACGAACCGAAAACCTCATGTAGACACTAAAAAATTAAGAGAATTAGGCCATTATAACTTATTATGACTTTGACCCCAAAATGGGAGCACCCCCCGGAGGAATGGCCACTGTGGGCCCTTTTTTCAATTAATGGCGTTCGGAATCGTGTTACCTCGGAAAATTATACCCTAGGAATCAACTTTAAACGTAAGTGAACACCATTTTCCCATCGGGTGAGGGTTTCTGTGTGAGGCGGACTATTGTGTCTCTTGATAAACTAAGTTTACCAAAATGAAAAAACTAAGTTTTAAAGAGAACAACTAAAAGTACGTTTAACTGCCATATAAAATAATCCGCCGATTGTGTCGCAAAATTATTTAGGTAATCGATTCGATATCCTTGAGCACATTTGAGCGCCAAAATCAATAGCCACACAACTACCCGGGGGGGGGGGGGAAGCCGCCAAATTTGAGGAGTAGAGTAGAGGGTTGGGATTAAAACTCTAGTACTTTAAGGTAAACTTTCATTTTTAAGTTAATTTTATTCTTTCTTCATTTTGACCTAAAGCCGGGTAAAAAACTATGTTTGTGTGAATTTTAGACAAACAATTTTACTATCTTTATAGTCCGAATTTTAGAGGCGGCCGTGCATAAAGAACTGCCGCTGGGAATGTTGTATTTTTGGTAAAATTGACAATTTGAAATCACGTTCAGGGGAGGTTCGAATGAAAATTAGGGAGGTCAGCCCCCCCCCAATTAAAGGTTACATAAATAGCCGGGACGAGGGTTAAATGATGATAAACCAACAGTGCTCCTTGCTGTATGCTGACCAGTGTCCCGATTTTGTCAAAAAGAGGACCTGCTAGAGTTAGAATGATTCTACGATGGACCCCCTTTCCTTTAAGTTTTTGACTGACTTAGAAGACCATTACTCAGAAGGCCCGTTATTCAGAAAATATCCTGACGTTTGTCAGAAAATATTTGACGAGGGTCTATGAATAACGGGCCGTGTTAACACATAAAACAGCCAACTAATCAGAATTTGAATAGCGGGCCTTCTGAGTAACGGTTTTCTGAGTGACCAGAATGGCCCATAATCAGAAAACCCGTCAGTCAGAACCAAACATTCTGAGTAGTGGGTCTTTTACATAAATACAACAAAAAAACCCACTATTCAGGAAATCCTGTATTTCAGAAGCCCCGCTATTCAGAAAATTCTGAGTAGTGGGTTTTCGGAATTAGTGGCGTCTTTGAGTAGTACTAGGTATTCTGAATAGCGACCTGCACCCAATGAGTACGAGGCTACGATATTCATGTAATTGACACATTAGTTGATTAAATTAACCTAAAAATTACTGAGGTCTTTCGCCTTAATAATTTATGTAAAAGTTAACCTACAACTAAGGAAGTCTTTAGCCCTCTAAATAATTAATTGTTTTTGTCGTTATGATATTTATGTAGTAAAAATATATCCCCATATCTTATGGCAGAAGAGACGATAATGGCTAGCAATGGAAGATTTCATATTTTCTGAAAATTTACCCGTGCAGCTTTAAATAGAGCGAGTGGAATAACATTGAAAATACGGGATATTTCAGTATTGCATTTCAGAGTTCAAGCGGCCGTAATTATATTATATATTAGAAGGGGTTGGCCTTATATGCATGATCTAGCAGAATCTAGACGAAGCGAAACTCATTCAATGCGCTCTTGGCTTATTTTCATCTAAGAAGACTTGTTAGCTGGGACAAAACTTTTTGAATTTGAAAATAAGTCTTTTAGACTTAAACAGAAGTATCTCATTGGCTTATGAACTGAGTTTTAAGTCATGTAGATTTGTTTGAAAAATCTTAAGGACTTATTTCAAAATAAGTATTTACAGACTTATTAATTTAATCCAGAAAAAAGTTTGTCCCGAGACAAGTTCTATAGATTTAAAAATAAGTCCAAGGATTTTAGCGCGATGAGGGCTCGTGGATGAGTTGCTTGGAAAAATTAAGGCATCTTACCTAATGTTCCCTGATTTCCCATGCACCCTTCAATAGCGTTCCCGCAATGTCAGACCCAGATCACCTTGGTTCAACAAAAATATTTTATGATTCTAGACATGAACGTAGATATTTATACTATATTGGGTTAATAAACTTTATGTACAAATCAGCCAGTGACTGGTGAAGCTGAACTCCATTACGAAGGGTTTTACAGGGCACAATTAAGAAAATGCAAACAACAAAAAACACTGTTTGCTACTCTGATAAGCGTCTGAAAAAACCTAACCCTTAAAAATAAACAAACTTCAAATTTGATTTGCTATTGAGCTAAGTAGCTCATTGCCCGGTTTTGCAAGTGAAAGTTATAGAGAATCAGACGGGAACTTTGATAGTCCTGCCCCCACTGTAATGAATGATGCAAGCGGGACAATATGATGGGGACTGTCTATAAGCATGTCAACTCCAGCAAATCATGTTCCTTAGCTATCATTCAATCGGTTGTTAGGAGATGTTTGTAACTCGGATGAGCCATAATAGTGAATGACAGAATTACACCTATTTCAAATGTACCAATATGAGGAGTCCATTCAGCTATATAAAGAAACAACCAGAACTCTAAAACAACGCTTCTGCATGTCAAGACAATATTTTCAATGCAATTCACAATAGTAAGGCAGATGCTATTGAACTGTTAGACTTTTTTGTAGCTTTTGAGACAGTTGATCACATGTATTGCAGATGATATGCAACTATATTTAAATTTGTACCCAAGATTGGTGGTGGCTACAGCATGCAGTGACAAGGGTTTTCTCCTTTGTATTGAAGAATGAGTACTGGATTGCGCTGTCATAAACTCAAACTAAATGATGAAAAGAAGAATTTTCATCGGCATGTTCGTCCTTCAATCGACACATCAAAGACATTAGTAGCCACAGTTGGGAACGTGACATGTCCTAGTCCTCGGCAGTCAGAAAATCGGGGTCTTATTTGAGGAGACAATGTCCAATGACCGAACATGTGAAGTCCAATACACTCTAAACCTTTAACTCCACTTCGCAATATTTACTGGATCCGTCACCTCAATCGCTCACGAATGTATAACGCATGACTATGCCAATTCAGCGGTATGGACGTCGACCAGAGAATAGGATATTTGGAGGATTTTTAACCAATTTCTGGGCCCCCAACTCGCTGTTGATTTTAGTCAATGGTGATTTTTGGCCCCAAATCAATCGTTTTTCCAAAAAAACTAGTCATTTTTCTTCCGGACCAGTGAACTGGGGGGGGGGCAATAAAGAAATTTTGGGGTGGGGTAAAATGCCACCAATACACCCATGGCGACGCCAATGGCTGACTCCATTCCCTAAGAGCGTCTAGTTCTATTGGGACGCAGTGAAGCGTGTTTTCTCTAAGCTTATGCTCTTTCACCTATTTTCTAGGAGTTGGAATTTGCCTTATATGTGCCTCACATGATTTTCTGATTTTGATGTGGGGGTTTTGCTTGTTTCGTATAATATCGATTATAAGTGTTTATCTTACGTCTAATCATCTTAAACCTATCATAATTCAGGCTAGAATTAGTAATTCCAAGTTGACACGGAGCTATATCAAAGGCTGTTTTGCAGTGATATTGTATGTAGAGGAGAAGTAGCATCATCTTTAAACCACCTTCCAGGGGAGCTGCCCAGGATCTGATCTCCTTCGACAGGATGCGTCAAACCAACAGCGATGCACGGGAAGTTGGTGCTCCAATCCTGCCATGTGAATGTGGGGCTTGCGATATGCGGACCACAGCAGCAGAAGCAGGTGACGGATCGCGTCATCACCAAAATGTCCCTCTGTCGTTCACCATGGCTCTCCATGCCTTCATTGATGTTGATGAAGAGACAACAAACTCGTGAGTGGCTACTAAAGCCATGAGATACTTCAGTCGCAGCGAGAGATTTCTGCGTGTGAGCATGCGTACCACTTGATCTTGGGTCCGGAATCCGGATATCTGGCTAAGCAAATCACAGGAGGATCTAACTACTTTTTAACTTCTTTTGATTTCAACACAAGAAAGAGAAGGCAAAATTCCAGCAATGGAAATGTACCGCGGGTTTTGATATTTGTTATTTTTATTGTTATGATGAAGTTGGAGTAGATTGATTGCAGTGAGGGCTTTAGTGGAGCTTAAGAAAGGAGCCGGCGTAGAAGTAATAAAAGTCCGGCTCGCGTACTCACAGTCCGGCTACAACGGTAAGGAATAGGGCACTCAACACCGGTGTGAAAGCAACTATAGTCAGGCGGGAGCCATAGTCCGTAGTTCAATAGTTATAAGGCAAAACATCTTCAAGGTCACAATAGAGGGTAAAATTTCGAATCCATTGGATTGTTATAAAAATTGTGTCAAATTGTTCTTCTAGTTGTAAATAATAACATGGACATTAGATATATTTTTATGGCATTTTATTACAATGCCAAATATGGCCGAGCTGTATTGGGCCTATAGAAGGTTATAAATGTCTGAAAGTCACATGTTGGCCTTTCAAACACAGATTCAGTATGCATTTTCTTATTGGTTGTGATGCTCTGAACAATTAGAGGCCCGGTTTAACAAAATCGGTCCATTCTGTAAACTTTTACCCCAGGGCAACCTTGAACTGTTAGCATTCCATTGTACCAAAACTATAAGTCATAGATAGGGAAACCATAGCTATTTTACAGCTTGGCAATAGCTGAATAAAATGGTATATATTTTAATACGTTTTTACCCCTGTACCGACCCTAATTTCTACACTTTTCATTGTTGTAGTAGGGACTGTCTTTGATTTGTAATATATTATTCTTGGTATCAAATACTACCAAAATGAGTTATAAAACCTTTTGTTCGATTTTTTGGGTCAAAACATAAATTACCCCGTCTAGTAATAAAAGGTATAAAAAGGTTTCACGGCGGCCATGTTAATGTCACACCACTTGTTGTGGCTAACTGTTTATAACACCACAGTTAACATCTTGAAGGCCACCCTAAACTTAAAGCAGCTGAGCTACTCACAGAGGAACTTTCCTTTTGGCAAGCACCAACGCCTGTATCCTGCAGCTGAACGTAAAGAGTGTCCCCCATGCTAAGCGTGACATCCTCTTACAGCTTTCCAGGGTGAAGGGTATCATCTCCTTCCAAAAACCTCATCAACCGGCGAAATATGAAGAGAAGCTGCAATGAAGGTTTTGCTTGACCTGCATTCGCTTTGATTAAGCCGTCGAACGCCCCGCACAATCAATGGACGCTTCCTATGTGGGGGAAGCACAAAAAGACAGAGGGGACCGTAGTGGTAGGAGGCATACAAGTGAGTTCAACCCTGCACTCCTCAGTGTAATTCCGCCGATACAGTGATAACATTTGAAGCAATGATTGATTGATTGATTTGATTTTATTTGGTTTTAAAAACACATACATAATGTACAAAGCAGGATAAAACATAAAAATGCACAGAGTACATCAAAATAAAACACGATAATATACATACAATATAATTAACTGATTAAAACCAGGAATACTCATGAAAGCCATATTACAGTCTTATTTCCAAGGAGGTCCTTCAGTGAGAGCAGCAAATTGAAGCAAAATGGCAAAAAACGTGAAGCAAAAGAATTTAAATGAAAACACACCAAAAAGATGAGGAAAAGGGATAACATTACTGAAAAATGCAATAATTAAAATTGGGACCCTCAAAAAATTGGGAAAACCTTCTTTTGCACATTTGAAACCAGATTATTTTTTAAATATTTTTGATGCTGACTGACATAGATTCCATTACCTTATTGCGCTGAAATAAAAACTGGATTCAGCAGACTTTTACATTTTGGTACTCAAAAAATTGTAGCACTAACCCCTTGTGCTGTATCCATGGAACATCAAAGGTTTTTGGAAATGTCATGAGGTATTTACAAATTGTTGTTAAAATTTATGGACATACATAGCTTCATCAAGCTCAAGAATTTGACTCTGTTTCAACCCAATTTTTTTCATTAATAATTTAGACAGGCGAGTTGATCTTGACCAATGTTTGTTCGGGTTCCCATGTTTAAAATAAGCTGATCTTTATTTGGTGATAGTCTCATCTGTGTTTTGAACTTTGACCAAACCAGAGTACCATGCGAAACAGCATAGGTCAAAGTAACAACTGAAATAAAAGCGCAGATACCAGGATTAACGGACGGGGCAATTCTGGTTGAGGCAGCATGCTTGACGGTAACAGAGATATTCAACAACCGCGCAGATGCTTTTTTTTTTTATGACACTTTCAGAGCGATGGCTTCCCCGGCCACCCATCGGTCAATATTCACAAAACACCCCGGTACTTTACATTAGCCTGCCCAGAGATGGTTTTTTACCCATACATTTGATATCGAAATTACATGCAGATGACACTTTTTCCTTTGGAATCCAAAAAGAATGCACTCATTTTGCCTAATGGTAAGAACAGTTTGTTGTCCACAAGCCATTGGTTACAAGATTCGAGGACATGTCCTAATTTAGATGAAATATATCTTGATCACGAATGATAAAATACAAAATGGCATGTCATCAGCATATAACATCATTTTGCATTCAGGATCAACACTGATTAATACCATGTCATTTACATAGAAAAGAAAAAGTAATGGACCCTGATACTCGACCCTGAGGACCACCAAAAGTATTTCCAAGGGTGATGAATGACATTATTGACCCTTACTACCTGGGATCTTTTTGAAAGGTAGGATCTAAACCAATCCACTGACTCACTCAACTTCCCCATCATCTTAAGTTTGTTACCAGGTATGTCCATGATTAAACATGTCGACCGCTTTTTGTAAGTCGAATCAAGACCATAACCTGTGTAAAGACCTCTGGATGACTGTGGCCTTATGTGAATCAACAGGATTATAATGAGACATGAGTCAGTTAGAACCACTTCAACTTCATCAAAAACCTCCAGCTGAGGCAGACCTCAACACCCTTCCAGCAGAGATTTCAACTGTAAAATCCACATGGGGATTTTAAACATTGACAAAAATGCAAGCGCTCTTTAATGGATTGAAGTCCAAGACTTCCAACACTACTGCTTTTTGTCTACGATCTACCTACTTTCTACCCAAGCAGCCATGGAACATGGACCTGTCCCGACCTGTCAACAGTCTCCATCGACCTCCGATCCCGCTGCTCTAGAACGGTCCTCTAAATATTCCCTAGATCAGGTCACTGTGCCCTATCCTGGTCATTGACCTAGTTACAATCCCGTCCAGCCTCTAAGAAAGAGATGGAATTCAGGAAAGCCTACTGGTTCCAAGTTCAAACAACTCACCAGTGAACTGCCATCCAAGCTGCCAGACCCGGCTTCATCAAACATGATCGATGCATATTCTGACTTCTGATCTGCTACATCAAGCAGCTTAATATTCCAAGAGGCAGTAGAAATCCCTACACCACCTCTTGGGATAAGCAATGCGACGAGTTGTATAAACCGTATCGCGCTACCAACTGCGATATTGATCGAATAGAAAAAGGCAACCAGTTAATGGATACGTTTGGCCAAAAGAGACGTACCAGATGGGAGGAGATATCTAATATCAACTTTACCTACTCAAGCCGCAAGGCTTGGAACACTATCAACAAGCTCACCTGGCGTAGCTGTCCATCTAAGCAGTGTGCTGTCTCGGCAAATTCCATCGCTTCAGTACTTGTCAACAATGGAAAGTGGCAAAACCACACTCCATAGGCGAAAGCCCATGCTCGTGCTTTCAATGAAGAGATTAAACCGCTTCTACAAACCTTTCCACCGTCAAGCCCTTTCACATAGGACGAGATCACCAAAGCAATTAAAGTTCTCAAGAATGGGAAAGCTCGTTGTCAACGACAAGGAACCATACAGAATACTTGAAGAATATGGCATTTGAAGCTGTGCGATGGCTCCAACTCTTCATCTAACTTGTGTGGGATTGTCAACTATTCCCACAAGATGGAAGGCTTCAAAGGTCATTGCTACCCTGAAGCCCAAGAAACCAGCAAATGAGCCCAAGCCCAGATTTATCTCGGTGCTACCTCACATCTATAAGCTGCTTGACTGATACTAGGGAATATCAATGATACAGTCGAGGCAAATCTACCCCCGCACCCAAGTTCCATTTCGAAGAGGTAAATCAACAACTGATCAGATAGAAGAAGTAGAACATTTAAGCAGTCTTCAGAGAGATCTAACTGCTGCAGTCTGGTATCGAGGTCTCTACCTCAAGCTCCTCAAAATCTTCCCTGATGTCAAACTTGTCAAGTCCATAATACTGCTCATCCAAGACAGATATTTCGTCTTGGAGATATGGACAATGCAGTAGAAAACTTCGGAACGGTGTTCCACAAGGTTCTATCCTGGCACACAATCTTTTCAACATTTACGCATCAGATATGCCAAAGGGGGGTTGTTCGCATTACTCCTACGCAGACGATACGGCTGCTGATTCCATTGAGGTCTTGGAAACAGTGCTGTAGAAACACCTAATCACTGTAAGCCAATTTTCTATCACTCTAGATGGCGATAAACTGTCACACGACCCAACACCGAAGTATCGAAGGAGATTAGAATGTTCCATCTAGTACAGAAGTGGCTGGCCGTTCAGAATACTTCTCAAGGAGTGGATTATGTGGGTGTTCAGGAACTTAAGGTCAACGGTTATCCAAACGTCACTTGAAGTCATTGTGTAAGAACGTAAAATTGGATTTTAAGCATTAGGCCAAAGGTCGTTTAGTGGTCATTTGGGATCACTGTTAAAATGCTTCCAATACCTCTTGCCCAGAAAAGGCCGAGTACTATCCAATGTGGCTCATATTGATTTTTAAGGAGTGGCTCATATAAGGTATTTAATGACAATAGTTCAAAGGTCATGTTGGTGTCATCAGAGATCGTTTGAGGGTGTTATTGAATAATGTTTGAAAATGCTGTTTCTTCTAGAGAAATGGGTTCATTAACCTTACTCAGAAAGATCCCTTAAGGAGTTATTGTCCAAAATGTTCTATATAATGCTTCGTCTGATGGGTATTCCATTTGAGGATGAGGTCTTCTAATAGTCTCAACAAATTAGTATAAGGTGATGTAGGTGTCATTTGATAAACTATGACCTATTTTATTTTACAGATTATGCATTTGTACTATTATATTTTGTAGCAGATGCTGTAGTAGAGTGGTCCGAACGAAGATCCGCAGTGCTGTAGACTTGAAATAAAAGCCTAAAATAAGTCAAAAAGATGTAATATAATCTGCAAATTTTTGCTAAATAAAAAGTGTTTGAATTAAGATACTAGTATAGATGACAATGTTTTGTACTACTATCGATTTGCAATATCTTAATACTGTAAAAACGAATAAAATGTGTAGGGCAATATATTCCAAGATGACAAACAAAGACGGTTAAAAAGATCAACTTTCCTTTAACTAGGTTAAAAGAACAATGATAAAAATACAATCACTTAGTGGGCATATGTTTTTTTTTTAAATCTTTTTTGTTTAATTTTTCTTGTTTTGCGCAGTGCCAGGAGTGCCAAGGTGGTCCGAAATTGGAAATGTGATAAAATGAAAGTATAAATGCGGAAGTAAACCAGACGGCAAGCATGACACATCAATAGTGACTTTTGTAGATCGAGCTCCAGTGAGCGTGTTTTGATTGCCATTTGCATAACCAGGAAAAGTTTGTCTGAATGCTGAATGTTCCCTGTTCCACGACCATGGTTACAAGGTGAACACTATTTGTTGAAACTTTTGGATGGAAAATCTCATGGATGTACATTTAAAGTTGATCTTATATACCACCATGTTGGTGGGCCTTCTGAAAGCAACAATGGGAGCCTCAAGAATATCTTCACTGCAGCGACTGGAAGAGTGTAAAACTTAGCCATGGTTGAGTGAGACGGATGTATGACAATACCAACAGAAAACGGGTAGTTTGCTTTCTCTCTTCCACTTATGTGGCTGTGAGCCTCCGACCTCGATGACTTTACTGGGGAGCCGCTAGCAAGATGGGAAATTGAGAAATCTTGGTAGACATTTTTTCATCAGAAGAGTTGCAGTGAGCAATACATTTATCAAGATCAAAAATCTCTATATCTAAATCAGATATAAGTGGCTTAAGTGATGCTGACAACAGAAAACTCTCTTCTAATCGTCCCATCATCCTCTATTTAAGACGGCAAGGTCCTGACATATGGTTTGATATGGATGTCTTCCAACAAAGATATTTTTTCTGTGGCTGTCCCATATCCACTGATTATATGCTCGCCGACTGGAAAACTGGGGTATTTCTTGTGGATCTTTGGGAGTATGTACAAACTAGTAATCTAGGAATACGAATTTTCACCCCTTAATTTTTCATGTAATCTTAGCCTCCACTTACAAGCTCTGTAGTGTGTTATGACAGTGAATTTGTGACTTTGAAGTTTATACCCCAACTTATTAATGGACCATATTAGGTTAAGCATTTTTGGTCAGATACTAAATAATTTAACTCATTAGGAAGCGTTTTCTTTGCTAAGATAACCAATTGAGCGTACTTTGCATTCATATCACACTGACTCAGGACAGCAATAATTCCTGTTTTTATACATCTGTTTAAAACACGAATTGTTTACTGAAATCCTAGAAATGATCAAAGTTTTCTTGGTTAGTGAGGAAACTGTTTGACTGAGCCCATTTTGTCCATTATTGACTTTAACTGACCATTTCCTAGGGTATAACCTGGATAAAATACCTTTGTGTTTGAACTTTTTGACTCGGATGCCTTTTAGATAAATCAGCATCTTGAATTTTCGTCAATACTACATCCAAATGTATCAAATGGTATTCCCAAGTGTCATGTTGCTACATCGTCTTTGTACTGTCTTCAGAAGGGCTTGCAGTCTTTCAATACTTAATCTATTAACCTCTGAAATGCTACACCGGAATCCATTCAAAAAGGAATGACACTCAGTGGTGTAGCAAGACTCACGAGAGTAGATAAACGCGCGTTATCGGCAAGTAGATGTTATTATGTGGATTATTATTGTATCAAGTGCATTAGCATACGTAATTCCTATAACTACTTATGTGTACTTCAGTAAAGCGCTAAAAGAACTATAGGGTGACGTGCTGGATGATAACGCACAATTTTTATCTCTGCTTAGCCGATCCAATGTACGCCACTGACCAGAATATACTTGCTCAAAAGCACTTCACATGATATCGTCGGTGTCCACGGTAACGCTTTAAAAAATGGTGTCGGTCTTATTTACAATGATAGGACCCACAAAATGTCCGCATAAATGGTCTCGTCAAAAATCCAGTCTCCATGATTTTCATTACCACACAAGGTTCAGTTCTTGGGACCATTGTGTTAGCATTTACACACTTCCTTTTCATGACATCATTGCCAAACATGATCGTTAGTTTCCATGTGTACGCTGACGATACGCAATTATATTTTTCTTCTTTTAAAAAACCTTCACAGCATTTTGCTGATCAGGGCATTGGACGTATTGAATCATGTATTACAGAGATCCGTGCATGGATGCAAGATAACTTTCTCAAACTCAAGATGACAACACCATAGTTTTATTAATTGGATCTCATCAACAACTTTCAAAGGTTTTCAATTCCTCATATCCAAATGGCGAATCAATAATTACTTCAGCAGCGCATGCCTCGTAATCTTGGTAGGCCATTTGACTCTTCTATGATGTCGCTTATATCCCATCTTGTTTCTAAATTGTTTCGCTCCGCTCATTTCTACCGTAACACAGGAAAAATCCAGAAAAATTTTTTATTTTTGCTATTTATTTGCTGCAGAATAAATAATTCACTCCGTTGTAACCTAACGCTTAGATGCAGGCAATTCACTTTTATTTGGTCTCCCTCAAACTCAAATAAATCGTCTTCACCTTCAGCGCGTACAAAACTCAGCTGCTCTGGTTTTAACCCTCTCTAAAAATTCTCACATTACTTACTCCAATTTTACGTGAATTGCACTGTGTGATTGCACTGGTTACCTGTGAACTACAGATTATATATAAATGATGCTTTTTGTTTTTAAAATCCTTACCTGGTGTGGCAACCGGCATATATTGATGATTTAATTACAGCCATACAATCTGACGAACTTGCGCTCTTTCTAAATAAATTAATGCTGGTTGTTCCAAAATCTTATCATTTCTGGGGGGTTAGATCTTTCTCATGTGCAGCCCACGTTCTGGAATAAGCTTTCCCCTTCACATCAAATCGGCCAATACCCTGATTCAATTTAAGAAAATCATTAAAACATATCTGTTTTGACGATGCTTTTAAGTTAAAAAATTGTAATGTTATATTTTTTGATTTATTTTAGGTTGTTCATGATGTATTAAATATATGTGGTGTCTATTTAAAATGCAGCATTTTATCATTTCATATGTTTGTGTAATTTTTAAAATTGTTTATGATGTATATATCTTTTTAATATGGTTTTGGATGTTAAATTGTTAAGTTATATTGTATTTGCGCCTTGAGCGCCTTTCTTTGGCGGATATGTGCGCTTTATAAATTATTATTATTATTATTATTACTGTGCACTAACAGGCGCAATGACAGCTGATTTGCGAAACAATTGGTACCTGATAAAAAAAAAGCTTTAGTCAGGTCTAGAGCTGTTAAGAATTATGCCTTAGCAACATCACAAGAATTTGATTCGTGGAATAACTGTAATTGTGTTCAAGGTTCTGTAGGCTGTACAGGGTGTCCCAAAATAAATGCAATCCTCGCAGTCGGTGCTATAATTTCAAAATTACTGAGAATTATTCAAATTTAATAACATATTCTGATTGACGAACTTGTTTCGTGTATCCTGTCTAATTTTTGTCTGATACGGTTCACTAGTTTTGAAAACAAAGCCTATTATGTAACCCGCTGTCAAGTTACCCCATTCCAAGTTTGCCTTAGATCGTTGAAACAGGTTCACCTTGAAAAGTGGAATAAAATGTCTTTCAACTACTAAAACAACCTCCTGGTACTAATCCTGTCTGTTTTTAAAAAAATAAATTACTAAAATATTTTGTCGTTATTGTTTTATTATGTCCACGGTCTATTATTGTCTGTACAGTATTTTGCTCTACTCATATTAGTCCAATAATTTTATGATTTGACCCCACACAAATTGCAACAGAAACAATTTTGGTGTTAATACACTGTGAAATAGTTAAAAAATAATATATTAAAAGTCTACCAAAATCAACTTAGTGGAACATGTAGAAATAAGGGGGCAACGTTTGTACAGTGGTAAAAAAATAGAATTGTTCGAATTGATTTAAATGATGTACCAATTTATTGGGCTACTCCTAAGGTTTAAAAAAAGGTATAGTTTGCCCTATCTACGCGTTATAGTTTTAGTGCTAGGCTTATAACAGTTCAAGGTCATCCTGGGGTAAAATTCATAGAATGGTCCGATTTTGATCGGACTGGTTGTAAACTGTCAAATTTGTCCCACTAGATAAGTAAATGTAAATAGATTCTTTGTTTGAACTTTCTATATTTATAAGAATTACAGAGCTATGACTAGTGACCTCCCATAGACCCTGTAGCCCCCGGTCACATTTTGGGTTCCAATTATGCAACTAATATTATAGATGGTGCAACCAGTATATTTTCGGGTTCTGTACCATTAGACGAACAAGTTGACACCATTTTTATAACGAACGGATATATCTGAAAATCTACCCCCATTGTGACCTTTTAGTAGACTTTTGATATGTTGTTTCTAAAGGTATTCTCAATACAATTCTGTTGGAATTGATTCTGTTGCAATTAGTGGTGGGTTAAGGCAGCACTCATTCTATTTTGACTGGCCTATATTTAGAATAGTAACTTAGCGACTTGGCCAAAATTTATCTCCAGTGGGTCTGACAAATCCGCGTGAATAATGTAAATTGTAGCGGAGGGATTAAACACCAAATGAATGGAAATGGTTGGTGCTATAATTTTCAAAATTATTTTAAAATGTTGAAATGTTGCGAGATATCTGTGCGGCCTATCCTTTTCTCAACATACTGTTCAAATTTTATCTGATTTGCTTGACTGTTTTTTTAGAACAAAGGCGATCACGTAAGTAAGCCACAATTTAAGCCGTTCCAAGTTTGACTGGTGAATACACAATCAAGGCATGCTTAAGTACGCAGGTGCTGGTTTTTGTTTTTCTCCTGTCTCTTTCTTTATCCTTACTACTTAATTTTGGTTCATTTAACCCAGTATAACTTTGTAAACTAAATATTTTAATATTAAAAGCATTTAAAGACAACATGTCTTTGACAAATAAGGGAAATGGTCTCTGTTTACAATGACAACTGACATTGTGTTTGATGTAACTCAAGTTTGGTTTTCAGTGGTTTATTTGTGTTGTTTGTGTCTATCAAATGGTCCATATTATAACATATTGTATCATATGGTCTTCAACATCCATTCATACCATTTGGTATTTAATCCCTCCGCTGCATTTTGAAATATTCACGCGGATTTGTCAGACACACTGAAGATAAAACATTTAAGTTTGGCCAAGTCGCTAAGTTACTATTCTCAATATGAGTAGAGGAAAATACTGCAAAGATGATAACAGACCGTGGATAATACAATAACGACAAATATTTTAGTAATAAAAAAACAACAAAAAACACAGGATTAGTACCAGGAGATATTTGTAGTTCAAAGACATTTTATTCATCTTTTCAAGGTGAACCTGCTTTAACGATCTACCGCAAACTTGGAATGGGGTAATTTGACAACGGGTTACATAATAGCCTTTGTTTTCAAAACTAGTGAACCGTATCGGACAAAAATTGGACAGGTAGTACGAAACAAGTTCTTCAATCAGAATATGTTATAAAATTTGAATAATTCTCAGTAATTTTGAAATTATAGCACCAACTGCGAGGATTGCATTTATTTTGGGACACTCTTGTATAGAGGCGTATGTATCCATTTGGTTTGGCAACTACTTTAGGTGATGCATATGCACTTTAAGTTTTTATCCTTTGCATCTTTTGATTTTTGTTCTTTTAGTGACTGGTGTTCTATAGGCTCCATACCTTATAGAAGTTTCACTCTTGGTCACATCTTTATGTGATATCACATTCGTTCTGCCAGATACATATGAAAAATGCCATGAGTGTCTTTACAGTACAGGTACTTTTTTTCATTTTCTTGTATTTGTGATAATTTTTTTGCAAATTATACCATCACCCTGCAGGGCCAATAGCATCATCCAGAAATTGAAGCTCTACATCATGGTCAAATATATGCTGTCCTTATAACCAATCTCCTATTTCTTGTATTAGTCCTGTGACACAACAACACCAATATAATATCCTTAGCTTGTTGTATAGTACGGTACATTTTGAGCATGTAAGATTCTGTAGATTTTTCTCTCTACTTTACTTCTCTCATTTTCCTAGTCACTGTATAGGCGTCTTGCCACTGTTAGTCTAACTTGCTTCCCCTCTGGCAAAAACACGAAGACAGTATTCACGCTAAGGTTTCTGTTCTGGAATTTCTGTTTTTTTTTCTTTATTTTGCCTTTTATTTTATTTGAATTTTTATTTGTCATATTTGACGCTTGTAACAAGCTTGATGGTATATGGCTTGTTGGCAAATATATTTTTGTAGTGCTAAAAGTGATCCAAATGATGTAAAATAGAATTTTGGTTTAACAATGAAGAAACACGTCAGCCAGCAAGTTTCTAGATGCCATAGGTCACAAACTGTAGGTCACAAGCTAGTTCTTTTATTGCAGTTTTGATACAAACATCCATCTCGATACTCTGACACAATGTTTCGTGTCAATTGAATTCGTTAAATGAAAAAAAGGTATGTAAAATTACCTTTGAGGTGCAAAGGATGGTCAATAGATATGAATGTTTGACATTGTACTCAAATGTAGGTGTGGGTGGATCATGGAGTGTGGGTGTCTCTTGAAGAGGGTGACGTTGCAATTTATATTCTTAAATCAATTGTAATAAGATGGCAACAAGGTACAATACTCAACAAAAATTAGATAATATGTGTGAGATATGTATTACCGAATGTGAAGACATGTACGTGAGTTTTTGATCAAAGTTTTTGATAGAACCATTATTTAAGTACTCAATAAATATTAGGATTGACACGGTGTTAAACATATCAAATCACATTAATGTAATTACATTTTTAAACAATGTTTGATTTGACATAGCTCAGCCAACAAAATGAGATGAATCACGAACATCGACTCGGTTGGCTGCTTCAAAATTTGCACAATATTTTAGACACAGTGACGTAGATCCTTTAATTCTCGGAAGGTGGGGACTGTGATTTAAAATTATATTACAATAAAGATCAAATAATATTTTGTCTTTTTTAACTCAAGCTTAACAGGTTCTTTATATTTATGTTATCATAATAATCTTAGTCTCATCACAGCCTTTTTGGTTAACTCTATTTATAGCAGGGCCGTACGGAGTATTTATCTGGCTGCTAGTGGATTTTTTTTTAAAGTGGACCCAAGCAGACTAAAATGGTCCTTTTTACTTTTGGAACAATTCATCATAAAAAGTTGACTTTCTTTTTCACGTTTTTGACCGTTTTATCAAAACAAATCAGCAAAAAATGCACCTTCACGCTTTTTTGTGTAATTTGGGAGCGCGACCACACCTACTTTATGTTTTAACTGGTGGTATAAAAATGGGCAGTATTTTAATTGTTAAAAATATAGGATGGACTAGAAGATATTTCTAGTGAATATCTGTTTCAATTTACAGCGTCGTGTAAAATATTTTAATATTAATATTTAAAAAACAAACACATTAAATTACATGCATCAGTATGGAATAAATCAGCAGGTTAATTGTAAACAGCGATAGGTTAGAGTATGCATGATATGTTATGTATTCACCACTTTATATTAAACCAGTTAAACAGGTCTTATTAAGTGATAGCGCTGGATGATACTAGATCTTTTACAATTCAATTCGCATGTGAACGAATCAAACGTATTTTAACGATTGTTTGACAATAATAGTATTCACGCTACTCAAACCCTAAAGCAATATTAGGCTAAGAACATACTCAGCAATGCCAGGTGTAATCTAAGGCCATATGTAAATCAAATTAATTACGGGAAAACAAATTAAAAAGTAATTTTTGGCCTGGGAGGCCATTCAGCCTAATGTAATAATCCAATTTGTGGATTCAATTGAACTACACGAGTTCTAATTCAACAAATTGTTACTACTCTTAGCTGTTATATATTGTAGTGATATTCATTTTTGTGACTTTTTTATGAATAAAATCGTATTTTTCACTTGATATGCGGTCAAATTTACGCCGAAAAAGGAAAGGGAGTTATCGTTTCGAAATTTCGTAAATATTTCTGTATCTAATTAAATAATGAATAAACCTAGTTTGTGAATGTGAATATGCAAAGAGTTGTACTTGAACAGTTGTTGCCAAGGTAAAAAAATGCAATTTCTTTACAGATTTGGGTGACTTTTTAGAGTCATTTGAAAAAAAAAAAAAACCAACAACAATAAAACGGCCGCTCAACCGACCCTACTTGAAAGAAAAGGGCCGTCTGCAGGTAGTAGAGGGTTTTTCCCGTCGCTTAATGGATTTGTTAAATGTCCATTAAATTTCTAATGGCGAGAAAATACTTCAATTGAAAAGAATAGAAATAAAGACTTGCAAAATATTGATTGGCGGCAACGCGCATAAGAGCCTGACATCTTATGAATCAATTATAAAATGATCAAGTATTTACAATAACAAAAAAATATGCACTATCACTTCGTTTACTATCTAGATTAATATTTATAATGTGTTAATTATTTCATAAATGTATAAACTTGTTTTTAATTCCAATTTTAAATTTTGTTTTGACAATGACTAGTCTGTTTTGTTTTCTCGATGGCCTCCAGTCACTTAGATCTAAGATAATGATCCTCATGAGACACGCAAATCAGCCATCAAAAATTCATCATCAAAGCATTAATGGCGACAAGGAGTTTAACCACTTCACACAAATTACTCATAAAAAGGGCAAGACTCTCGAGATCTTTATCTTTGTTACTGTGTCCCCCAGTAATACTTTCTGAGGCAGACTTATCAATTCGGGCTAGGTTCTATTCAGGGGAGTAGAAAATATAATAGCGAGGCAATCGATTAAGGGGGAGCAAAATCTGCACGACGTCTCAGTACACTGCTCCAGCAAGTACGGATCAGGACCAAATGCGCAAACATTACCCGTAAACATTACCCAAATTTACACTGACTTGGCCCAAATTTAAACTAAAGTTGGTCGCAATCCTTCAAAATTCTGGACGAAGATGCAAATGTTATTCCACTTCATCACGATATTTCAAACTGCGATCCGATATTTCGAGCTGTGGGGGGGGGGGGGGGGGCTTGTCCTGGCCCCTGTCACTGGTTCTACAGGACGACTGTCTATATTGCATGTGTGAAAGAAAGCATGGGTTTAGGGATTCTGATCCTTTGCATACAAATTACTTTTATAATTGATCTTAGAATAATTATATTTGTATTTCAATGAAGAAACATTAGAGTAAAAACCGGAAGAGATATCCAAAGAATCATATTTTTAGCATTTCAAAAACATTTCGCAGTTTTCACAATTAAAAAGCGTATCAAAGATATTAATTGAACGGACAATCTGTAGTTAGTCAAAAATAAATACTAACACATCTAGTTGATATATTAAAACGATTTGTCCTATTTTGTAAGATTTTGGTGCCGCTATGACCTATATCAATCATATTAGGTTTTCATTCATTTCATTTTTCTATATTCAGTGGCGTAGCCAGGATTTTGTTGACGAGGGGGAACAGATTTGTGAATGTGTCGACGCGTGTGTTGTACCGACAAAAAAATTTTTGCACACGCAAAGATACTAATAGGGTAGTAGTATTGAACAATTAAGCAGTTATTAGTAACCAATTTTCATGAAGCTCTATCATGCACCACGCACTCAAAACAATTACAGCTTTTTTGACAAATGTACCGACGGACCGTTATGTTCCGACAAAACATCTCGCTCGGGGGGGGGGGGGGCCCTGCCCCCCCCTGGCTACCCCCCTTTTTTTTTTTTTTTTTTTTCCGGGGGGGGGGGGGGGGGGGGGCCCTGCCCCCCTCTGGCTACGCCACTGTCTATATTTGCCAAACTTGAAAAGGCTACCGCTGCCTAAAAGAAAAATCACAACTCGACGTCTCAAATGTATTGATGCTGAAACGTTTTGTACCTGAAATTAATTTTTAGAGAATAAAGGTATGATTTTGGGAACCGCTACTCTCTTTATGACAGAAACCAAGGCGATACCATTATTTTTAGTGGACTAACGAGGCCGGAGGCCGAGTTTTTCCACGCAAAAATAATGGTGTCGCCGGTTTCAATTCGTCGTAAAGAGAGTGCCGGTTCCCAAAATCATACCTTTATTCTCATTGTTAAACAGCTTTATCATTTAAGGTCATCTTTAACCCAATTTCGCGATACTCTACGGCTTGAAATCAACAAGAAAGGACTTCCACCACCCACTGACAACAATCGAACAACACGTTGAACGCAACGATCATGCGCAACGAGACGCAACTTTGGCAGGCGCGCGCGAACGTAGCAAAACGCGGTATAACGCGAGCGCTTCAACCTAAAAATAACATCAATACACAGCGCGTACTACCTGGGTTCAATTGTCGAAATGAACCCGGGCATCAGCCAATGAAATTGCTTACATTTTCACAGCTGTTTAAGAATAACCTTTCAAACATTACAGTGATATTGATTTTTAAATTGAATTGTATGAAAGTGTTCTTAAAACAACATTAGATAAACATGCTCCAATGATGATATTCGTGCAACTAGAAAGAAACTTCGTCAAACAATGGAAAACTTAGGTTTACAGACTGGAATAGCACTCTTGTGAAAAAAGTGCAAAGATAGACTTATCTCAAACAAATGAATGTGCGGGAGATAAAAAATATTTAATGTTATTGATAAACCTCTCCACAAATCTTAAATATCTGTGCGTCAACTAACGAAGTAGAGATCAAAAAGGTCATCATTAAATCATTATCCAAATCACGTGAACTTGACAAATCTGCTTTCGGGGATTTTTGCACCAAACCAGAAATATGTTCGTCCGCTCATCAAGACGCCTACTGTGGATAAAGAAATCCTCGAAACGTTAGACCAATTTCAAGTTTAAAGTTT